>JAWLRI010000379.1:2477872-2518171 GCA_034781795.1 Crypturellus tataupa | reverse complement strand
TCCTTCTCAGCAGAGCTGCTCTCCAGCAGGTCGGTCCCCAGCCTGTACTGGTGTCTGGGGTTATTTCTCCCCAGGTGTAGGACCGTGCACTTGGCCTTGTTGAATTTCATGAGGTTTCTCATTGCCCAGTTGTCCAGTCTGTCCAGGTCCTTCTGGATGGCAGCGCCATCCATAATCAGAGATTATGATGCCCTTGAACTGTGAACTGCTCTGTTAGTGACTACAGTGCATAACTCCTCACAAGCTGTTGCAAACTGTGGTCTGCAAAGAGACAAAGTTACTGAATACAATAGAATTAAGGTATAAATGTCTCTTGTTACATAACATGCAAAGGGATAAGCCAAGAATAAAGCAGTATTCTGGAATGAACTCCTACAATATGCCCCTTGTGATCAATTAACTCTACCATTCCTCCAATAACAGCATATAACCTATTCTTAAAATAGGACACTGAAATTCAAGACTGGAGAAGACTTCCAGAAAGTGGTAACAAAAGAAAGGTAGAAATTCATAAAAGGAAGTAGAATTAAAATTAAAGGGACAGCAGTGAGTGGGGAGGGCTGATGACAGAAAAAGCAAATCTCAGCCAAATCAACCATCAAGCTCCATCCCCCAAAGAGAACATAACAATAAATGGGAGACTGAGGTAAACAGACTGACTATCTGTACCCTGGAAGTCAAGATAGCTTCTAAAACAGAACACAGATGTCCAAAACCAGTATTTATCTTCTGGGCAGTCCCCCTAGCTGGACAGGAGCCCAGCTATGGACAGCAGGTCCGGTAGGATTCTAGGTTTTTTCTCTCACTTCCTTGTGCTGCTCCTTGCAGCTCCAGCTTGCTTGCCTACTTGGTATGTGACGCAAAAAGAAAATGGGAACAATCGCCTGCAAGCTATTGCGCCTTGAAGGAGCTGCGGTGGCAATCACAGCTCTTTAAGAAGCATGCTCCTCCAGTTCCTTTCTGCACACCAGTTTGGATTTGTGTGTAAGAAACACTGGTGGCCTTTAGTAGAAGGGAACCTCTCTTTCTCTCTTGTTTTTTTTAAGCATCCCACACAGATTTCCTACCTCAGATTTTGTTTAACATACATCATATAGAAATATTTTCTTCTGAAGACAATATCCAAACTAACAGCAGAGTTAATTAAAGCTAGTCTCATGCTTCCTGCTTAAAAAAGTAACTAATTCACCTTTAAACCTACAAGGAGGTACCTCCTTTTAAAGGACGTATAATTGAAAAAAGAAAGGAAGTGAATCAAAAAAGAAGTGAAAAAGAGAAGACTAGGCTGCTAGTCTTCTCTATTCCCTTTTTTCCGTGTTTTGGGTTAAAAAATTATGCCAACTCAAAGGCCAGAAAAGCATCAAGACCTACCAAGCACCTACCAATGAAGTGGTAGGAAAGCACAGCTAAAAATATGAAAACAAAAGCAAAATAAACAAAAAACAAACAAACAAACAAACAAACAAGACTTTTCTAAGAATCAGTTCCAAAATAATTTCCATAACCTATTAAAAAGAAACTCATTTAAGTGCCTTGACAAAGGCTAACATACTTCATATTCATGTTTCTCATTTCTTTCACTGTATTAAATACAGTCACACGGTGAAGAGAATTGACAAAATATTTCACTTCTGTGTGCTCCTCGTCCCTCCCCCAAGGAATAAAACTTGGAAAATATATGTATTGTTTTAGCAATACTTACAACTGGACTAAAACCACTGATCAGATCTCAAGAAAGAGGGTTATCTTGGCAGCTGCACAAAATTAATGTGAGTTGATTTGACACAATTACCTAGTTCTAACAATTGCCACACTAACAATTCCCGGTACCTCACACCTGTTGAAGTTTCTTCCCCTCTAAGTATTTCCAACATAATACAGAGGCCTCTCAACTTCGACATAAATTATGTGTTAGCCATAAATATTTTCTCATGAAGAATGAAATTGGAATCACTGAAGAACAATGTTCTTTTTTTTCTCTTTTATTTTTAAAACCACAGCATGAACGATGATAGTTTGTCACCATTCTTCAGCACTTTTTCCCTAATTTTTCAGTTGGAAGACCTATAATTTGGTGGGAGGATTGTTAGGTATTTTGGTTTTATTAAACTGTTCTTATTTACAAGTACATTATTTAAAGTCACATTTGTATGTGCAGCAAATTGACAAAGTTAAGAGCTTCTCTTTACAAATGTTGATACAATTCGCAGCAACTGGTATCAATCATTAGGTAGTTATGCTGTAAATTTTAGGCAGATGTCATAAAGCAGTACAGGCTAAAACATTTTAATTTGAATATAGTGTTACATTCTTGTCCTCTATATTTGTACTAATTATAAAAGCAAACAATGCAAGTTTTGAATTAAGGTAGTATCTGAATAAAATGAGATTAAGAAAGAAAAAAAGATATATTTCTTTGTCTAAGATTATTATTGAGGTTTCCTTCAAACTTTACTAACACTTTGCAGGTTTCCATTGCCTATGGCTCAAAGCTTGTTCATCAGTTATCCAGGAAAAACATCAGTATACAAAGAGAAGATCTAAGTGGAAGGTCTGCAAGATGATTTGTGGGAAAATTACCCAAGATCAAGACATTACTACCCCAACTTATCAGACAACTCAGAAGAGTACAAAAAAATATGGAACTTGGCAAAGTAAACCATGTCATTTCTCCTTTTTGAAAAGAAAATTTTCAGACCATAATTTCATCTGATGTGAACTATCCCAGACAAAAACCACACAACTGAAAGGCTGAATTTTTATTATGGCTCACTGCTATGGCAGGATATACATTTATCATTCTAACGTGAAAGGCAATTTTTGAATACTAACATATTTTTAGATTCGCAGGACAAACAATACAGCATCAAAATCAAAGCAGGGTCTCTCTGGACCAATGGATTATCAGGAATTGCAGCTCAGCTGCAATTAATCCTGAGTTCTGCTGCAAACCAGAACAGAATACATGCTTGTCTCCAAACAGAAAATATTTGAAAATACAGCTGATACTTATTATCTTCCCTGTGTTTATAACCAGCCCATAACAGCCCATAACCAAGCCTATTTGGAAGCCTATTTCAGGACAATTATTGGCAAGAATCATGACTGGTTAGACGAGCACAGACTGTGCACATCGACAGAAACATTTGGAAAGCACTCTCATTTTTGGGGAACAGAAGCTGAGCATGCCTCATACATTTTGTAAAAGAAATTAAAAACAAGAATATTTAAAATTTAATATTTTAGACCATTTTTAAAATAAGTTGCTATAAAAAACAGGTCTCCAGAATTATTTGCATAAATATAATTATTATAAAGAGTTATAATTATACAATTATAAACATTTACAAGCAGGGTTAATAAACACACATTTACGGTTTTGATTACTGTACTTAAAAAAAAAAAAAAGGCCAAAACCAAAAAACACAGGCATTACTTATACTTTAAATCGTGTGGGAGGTGCACTTTCACCTCCTGTCTCCATTACCCTCTCCCTGATGGCCCTGGGATCAAAGTAGTTGACAGAGTAGTTGACACCTCCCAGCACATTTCATTGTGTTGTTATCAGCAAACAGCCGCGAAACCTCGAGTTTACTAACACATAAAAGGACACGACGACTGCAATTTGTACCTAAGCGATAAACTCGAGGTCCGCCAAGCTATCCACAGTGTGTTTGACCACAGCTCAGTTCGACTCGGATATAAAACCAGCCCGCAGCTCTTCCCGAGTTTGAGCCAAGTTCTCCTTGAAAGCTGCCGGCTTGCAGTCGAGAACTCTTCCCTCAGGATAGGGAGAGCTCTCGCCTTTTGGGTGAGTGATCTGGGCATTTAGGCTTTGGGACTTATCTATTCCTCCTGTAACCTGTAGACAGAAACCTTTCACTAAGTCTAGCAGCAGGGTCAGAAACAGCCATATCCAGGCATTCCTCAGCCCTCGGGAGGGACATCGGAAAACAAGGCAGTGTGGGTGTGTCTGAGCGGTCTCATCTGAACCTCGTGGCCCAATAGCATGGTATTCCCAAAACACATTTGCCCCCTTGCAGCAAGACAGTTCCTGTGAACATTTAAATTGGTATAGGCAACAGAGTGTCCTAATAAAAGAATTACTACAGAAGCATGGACATGTATCCTGCACATCAGGAGAGCAGTAGATCAGAAATCACTACAATGCCCTCTACCCGCTTAAAGTGTTGGAAAGGACTGATGAATGTTGTGGCAAAGCAGGTAATGGAACCGGGAAGGGAAACATCTGTGCTATTCTGGGCATCTGTCTCATGAGGGCGCAAGAGTCTTATAAAATCATTTAAAAGAAGTGGTGGCATCACCTTCCACAAAACCCACGGCAAGAATGGAAAATGCCAAGATCCAAGCTCACAAGGCAGCTGGAATCATTCTTACGTGCACGAATTGTTAGCATTTGTCATTGACAAAATATTCTAGAGCAGGGAGAAAAAAAGCACTGCTATTGCTAACATCACAGGGAAAGTGGCGTGCTTGCAGCCCAACAACTGCGAGCTACCACTACGACCACTTTGAAAAATTGGGCTGCAGTAGGTGTCATGTTGCTTCAAGAAAAGGGTGTATGGGCAGCACTTCACCTCTCTCAAGACCACTGCTTATGGATATACCCCAAATGTCTCAATACCACTTCACCACCAACTTGTGAGAATAAAGGAAGTCGCAAAAGAAGCTAATATCATTGGCAAAGGAATGAGAGAGAAGGACTAGGAAAAATCTTTAACATGTTATGTTTCTCCCTTACAGGATGGATAGAAAACATGCTTCAATCATTAATTATGGTTATAATAGAAGTTGTGCGTGGAATCATAAAACACCTACAACACATTGTAACAAAAGGTTTAATGAAAGCAGAAAGATTCACTCCTCTGCAGCTTTTGAATACTAGTTCTGAGCTTATTGCCATTCCCCATACCATGGCCTAAGGTGCCCATTCCTCACCCAGCCGCACCTTGTTTTAAATCTTGGAGGTACAGGGTGACTACACTCCTACTCCAAGGATTTCACCCTCTACCCTGCTCTCTGATGGCCATGATATGATCAGGGCAGATCACACCTCCTAACACATTCATTGCATTATGAACAAACAGCTTCAAAACCCGGAATTTACTGACACATAAAGGAACACCATGACTACAGTTTCTATTGAGGTGACAACCTTGAGATCTGTGAAACTCTCTATATAATATCTAAAAATCAACATGCCTGCCCACAGCCCAGTTAGACTTGGGTATAAACCAGCCGACAGTTCCAAGTTTGAGCCAAGTTCTCGTCAAAGGCAGCAGGCCTGCAGTTGACAACTATCCCCTCGGGATGTGATGCTGCTTGAGGGAATTCCTCTGGACTGAAACCCTCTCCTTTTGAGTGAGTGATCTGGGCATTTAGGGCTTTGGGACTTACTCATCTATTCCTCACAATGCAGTACTTTATTCTCATACTGACATCCAAAATTGTTGAAAACGTGAACTTTTAAGAGATCAATGGACAGTTTTAGTAGCTGGTGAAGTCGCTCTGATTGCAATTTTTTGAAAGCTCTTTGGCTGTGTTATGCAAATCTAAAAGTAGCTCAGCTGCTAGAAGGTGTGCCAATAAATTGTGCTGTGGATTAGAGCTGAATCTGCTTGCCTAATTTGCATAAGTAAATCTTGTAGACATAAATTTTTGGTCAAGGCTAAGATTAGGGTCAGGTGCAGCCATATGCAGGCTCCCCAAAGGAGGGTTGCTGAGGGAGTCTCATCTGAACCTGGTGATGCAGCAGAAGGGCATTCTTAAAATATCTTCACATCCTTGTAGCCACTGAGTTCCTCTGACATGTAGTAATATCTGCATTCTATCACCTAAACACAGATTTCTTTAACAAATTTATACAGTTTGCTTTCTTGAGCAAGAAGAGTTATAATTAAACCAAGGGTTTAGACAAGAAGCATATGTTTTAAGGTTTTTGGCTTATTTTGGAGGGAACAGTCTACTGTGGGTTTGTTTACTTAAACATTCAAATTTACTCACTCAAAAAAAGTGATTTCTAGATTTACAGCATATTGTTCACTGTACATTTACAATTTCTACTTAAGCCTAAAATTTATAGCCATAAGAGTTTATACAGACAAGAAAATATAAAAATCATACTCATTTAATATTTGTAAGAAATCATATTAAATATAATTTATAAAGCTGCATTTATAGAATCTGTGTAAATACACTTGGAAGCAACAAACACATAAAACATTTAATCCTCCTAGATAATTCTGGCTTGATTGACACAAAACAAAATTCTTAAGACATCTTTGCTGAATATTTCATACACTTACCTAAACTTAAACTCCTATAGGCACAGAACTGTAAATATTTATTAAAGGTACAGAAAAACTTACAATAATTTACAATTTTAATGTCTATTTTTAATTAATAGTGAGATGTATCTGATGTTTTGTTTTGCTTGTTTTTCAGAGGGAATGAGTTACAGCAGAGTTGTAAGAACTCCTTCCTACACTAGAGTCATCTTTATTCAGTCTTCACAGGATATGGGATTTACTTTGGAAGGCAGCATTAGGTTCATTTTTTTTCCCCTAGACTTTTCTAATATATTCAGTAAAGCAGGGAATGTCCCAACTACCTGACAGTCATCATTTTGTTGTTAAGGAATAAATAAGTATCAACTGTCACTCATCTTCTGGGTTCCGTGGGGATTTATGCAGAACATAAGCTATGATCTAGGTAAGACATGTTTTTGCTAAATACAAATATCCTATTAAGAAGTAATAAATTTCATACATTAAACATTAACATTTTCAATTGTAACTTTCAGTGAAATTTACATTCTAAATGTTTGCGAGCTCCTAGATGCAGGTGGGGAGTTTCATACAACAGAATAAAGGACCAACTAGTTTTATGCCAGATTAAGTTTGTACTTGTAAGTACATGTACTTGTAAGTGTAAGTACTTGTAAAATTGAGGAAATCTTCCTCAATTAGTAAATTTTCTTTATGGCTTGGAAGGACATAATGTACATGGGTATACTTCTCTGAAAAAAAGATATGACATTACACATTACCTAAGAAGACTATTTCCATTAAGATTCACATATTTAATGATACTAGTTATTTCAGTAAAGATTTTAATCCTAATGGTATCTAAGCTCTCTCTTATGTATACAAAGACAACTGCCTTCAGAGTGACAAACTATATTCACTGACCTTCACTAATCTGAATGAAAATAAATTTAAAGAACCTTTTTCATCCCTTTAGGTTTTATTGTTTAAAAAGGGATGTACAATGACAAGATCATAACAATGTTACTTACGAAATACATTTCAAAGCATTGTGATCATTTCAAAAATAATGTAAACAGCATATGCAATTCTGTAATGCAGAAGTTAAAATTATAAGAATTGTTCAGTATTAACTATGTATTTCATTAATATATGCATTCTAAGAATTTCAAGATACAGTAAGTTTTTATTACTCCTCAAATACGTTATTTTTAGAACAAATAAATACTAAAATTACAAGCATAAACTTCATATAATTGCATTTTGAATCCTATGAAAAGTGCTGCTTACATTTACAAAGGTGCACATGTGGTGATTAATATCGCTGCTCAGCTGGATGGTAGAACTCTCCAAAGCAGTTTTACACTATTGTTATGTAAACATACACCTAATCTGGCACCATGCAATAGCTCACAATGATTTCAACCAGTAAATACAACATTCTTTTCTACAACATTGGCACTACAGCAAAATCAAGAATAGATGAACTGCATTATGGAGTACAAGGAGTAGCCAAATAGTAAAGATAAAGGGATAAAAAAAAGAGGAAGGGAGAAGCAGTCCTCCATAGGCCTTCTATACTCAGTACTGTAAAGAACTTTACATAAACAGACACATAGTAAAAACAAGGGACTAAAGTCACACAAGAAACAAAGCTCTCCTTATTTTAGAGATAGATTGGAAGGAATTAAAAAAAAAGAACAATTTCTTGCAGTGCATAAACAACTTAAAGCTTTTCTCTATATATGAGCAATAATTTACAAAAATTGGGTAAATACTCCTAGATTCTTTAAAGAGGGTGTCAAATCCACATGCTATACTTTTTCCCTTCCGAAGATGGAAAAGGAAAGCATTATGTTGTCAACTTTGTTGTGAATGGGCTTGTAAAATCTGCTGCTCTTAGAGACAAACACTATACTGCTGATCACTATTACTTTTTGCTTACAATCTGAATGAAATACTTTATTTCTTTATCTATGTTCTTGTTCATCTCCTTAATCAAATTTTTATGTGGGATCCCAAAAGATGCAAAAACAACAATACTTTGTCCAGTGACCCTCAGAATTTTTTATCCCATGATTAGATCTAGTCAAATCCTACCTCTGGGTCCATAAGAGAAATAGCATCATATCCTCAATCCTGACCAAATACAACCTTATTTTAAACAACCTTTTAAATATGATATTATGCAAAATATATTGCCAGAAACAGAATTCTGTATTTCCCTCTCCCTGCAAAAAAAATCACAAACAAACCAAAAAACCCCACCAACACACATGTACCACTCCTACTTAAAAAAGAAACCCTTATGATGCTTTCAGGCATTCTTGTGATTCATTGTATCTATTAGCTGGTCAACATGCTTGAACACTTGCAGAAATGCCTTCAGGGGAAAAAATGGGTTTCACTTTTTATATTACCCTTCGGCAGAAGAATATTTAATTTCAAAGACATTCCATTTACAGAAGTTATTTCAGAACTATAGAACAGTTAAACATTTATGAAATTATACATATAAATTAGTGAAGCTACATTATAATAAAAAGAGCCTATGATTTCTCTAGAAAAAAAAAAAAGGAAAACTGAAATCCTTTATTAAACTGAAACGAAGAAACAAAGGTTCAGAAAAGCTTAAATAACATTTTCTGCACCAAATCAGAACATTGTGATGTACATATGAAAGAAGAAGAGGAATTAAGCTAAGAATCTAGAAAGATAGATTCTTGAAATGAAAACTGATAAAAAGTACTTTTATCCTTGATTTTGTATCAGCACAGCTACATGATAAATTCAAACACTTCCCACATTATTACCTGATCACACAACAGAAGGTATAGAAATATTTACAAGGCCAGCAACACACACACAGTGACAGGGGGCTATGACCATTTTAAACATGTCTGCTTCAAAATCCTGTATTTGTACATTTTCAAATTAACCAGAGGTTTCACTAAACATGAAATTCTGCAGTCTATAGAGATGATCGTCTCCTCAGTACCAAAATTCAGTGAATACTCAATGAATCTTCAATGACTCTTCAAGAATGTGCCTGTTACCGTTATATCATCATGACTACAACACTTAGATTTCATGTATTTAATAATAATAAAGCAAAATCAAACCAATACACCTTTTTTTTCCCCCCTCTGAAAGAACCTTGTAATTTCTATCTTTAGTGAAAGAAAATCTGTACCAATGCTTTCCTTCTGTTTTGACTAAATCATAGAAAATCATGGAAATATTGGTGAGAAGTGATCCCTAAAGTTCATCCAATTTGACCTCTGATGTAAAGCAAGGTTACTACCAAGACTAGATTGGGATGGCTGTGCCTTCATCTAGCAATCCTGAAACCTCCAGGGACAGAGGTTCTGTAGCCTCTCTGGGTGACTTGTGCCCTGCTGAGTTACCTTCCATGTGGCCAAGCTTTTCTTCATACCCAATCTCAAAGGCCCTAATTAGTGCCCATTACTTTGCTGAACTAGCTGTCACCATTAAAAACGGTTCAGTTCTGCCATCCTCAAGTGGCTGCCCACTACTATTACGGCACCCCTTAACTGGACACAACAGCTCAAGTTTGGTTGCAACAGTACCACTACTTTTCTAATTACTTCTAGCAGCCCAGTATGTAGTTTGCCTTACAAGAGTGAAAAAAAATTTATTTATATACACTTTGTTAAATAGCAGTGAAATACGGTACACCACAGAACTGACAACTCCTTGAGGTTCTGCGTAGATAGCAATTTCCAAATTAAAGGCAGTCTCTCCCTTGCTCTTCCTTCAAATGTAATCTATGTGTGGTTCAGCATCCCCCTGCAAAAAATCTCGCCACACACAGAGTTACAGTCTCTTTTGTACTCAGATCTGTGCCCAATGGTAACATCGTATTTTTGTTTAACCATGTAAAACCTGTGGGGTAAGGACAGATCTTGCACAGTTAGGCTGTTTTGCATGCAGATACCTGTGCAAAAAATAGTCTTCCAATATCAAAAGGTTAAGATACTTGGCTTTAAATCAAGGCCTTTCAAATGAACTAGCCTAATAAAGTAATTTAACAAATGCAAGTCCAAATGCAAATAAGTAAAATCTAATTCTTTCAAGCAGCAAGCATAAACTATGCAAGGAAAAAAGAAAAGCAAGAGCAAGGTCACTACTATAAGAAAAAAAAAAATCACTCAAAATTCTGAAAGTACATCAAGGAAAAGATCTGTGTGCTTTCTGCAGAAAAAAACAATCTGATGCTACTTTGTATTCCCCCCCCCCACACACACACACAAAAAAAATGGAATTATTGTCCTATGATGCATGTTCTATAGCAATACTAGTTTCCATCCAATTACCCAGTCCCTGAGAGTGAAGTGATCAAAGAATTCAGAACACATCTTCCTATGTTACAACTGTGTCCTTTGTCACAGACAAAACAAATGGCCTCACAACTTGCTTCTAGCAGAGCCAGTTGGGGTTCTCCTGTCAGCTCCTCTATGAAGCTTTGCAGTGGCCTGCTAGCACACAAACCTGTAAATACAGGCATAAAATTGTCCAATCAAATTCTCCAATAAATAAGATCCGTCTAGTCTATCAGAAGGTGGCAACTATCATGGTAAACATTGATCAAAATGTTCTCGCAAATAAGATGGCAGATAACAGATCCTAATACATGATAAAAAAAAATCTTGAAAAAAATAACAGGACATGCATAGGACACTGCCCTTTATTTTTATAATTGCTTTAAAAATACTCAGAGTAAGACAGCAATAAAGCATTAAGCAAAAGCAAATAATTTTTTTTTTTTTTTTTTACTAAGCAGTAAGTAACTTATCAATATTCTCTCAAGAAATTTGTGTTTCTACTTCTTGTAACTATTCTAGCTGAATATCTAACCATGCAAAATACATGAGTCATGTAGGGAAAAAAATGAAAAGATTAATCATGAAAAGTAAAAAGAATAGAAGATAAAATGGACAGTAAAAAATAACTATGGTGTGAGTTATAGCAATTTCAGAAACAAGGAAAATGCCTTTAACATATTTCTGTACCAGTATGATGAATGAGAGCTGTATCTGAAAACACTTAACATTTTTCAACATTATTTTACTAGACCTCACTGGATATACTAACTTCTGGCAGCATCAAGTAATCTTCCATGTGAATCCCTCAAAATTAAGAATTAAAAATATTATCATTTATATCTAAAGAAATTAAAACTTTACCTTTCAGAGTTTTTTTTTTTTTTGTTTGTTTGTTTGTTTCTTTGCAGTATGAAAGTGAGAATAGGGCCAAGTCTGTCATCCTGCAAAACACCCAGCATAATTCCAAGAGATCATGCAGCCACTTGAGCAGTGACAAAGGGTCAATAGACTTTAATAATACAGGTAAGTTATGATGCTACAGGGAATTTAGTCCAAATTGGATTTGTTAACTGTTAAGCCTCATTACAGAATATTTTTTTTCTTATCACCTTTGTGATTATCACCTTATCATCTTTGTGTGTGTAAAATTCACTTGAGATGCCTGTGCATACACATGGTACGCAACCTTATGGCAAGATTATGCTAGTTACAAGTTTTCCTTAAAAGCTGGTTATTGCTCTATCAAATGCCACAAATGCTCATAACAGTATCAATTTATAAACAGATAGTAGCCTATTGAAACATTAATTTTTCAAAGCTTGATTGTTTTTACTACTACAGTAGAAGCTGTGAAGACCAGCAAATAGTCTTTCTTTTCAAATGTATTCCAAATTTAATCTCTAGGAGGCTTTAAGATTGGAATGACACTTTTTCTTGTATCAAAACCAGTTCTAAACTAACTCCTTTTAGAGCATTGTACTGTTGAGTCTTCATTTTCTCCCTGAGTAGTATTAAAAACTATATTCCTGCACAGATCACATGTAGACTTTTGGTGCTAATACCACAGAATCATATAGGCTGGTAAGGTCTTTGAGGGGTCACCTAGCTTGAACTCCTCCTCAGATTTGGTCAGACGCAGGGGACTCAGGGACTTGCTTGGCCCAGTTCTCAAGAGACTCCACAGACACAGACTCTACAACCTCTCCAGGCAACCTGTGTCAGTTTTATCACTCTGAATGTACATTCTTAAATCTAAACAGAGTTTTCCCATGTTGCAACTTGCTCTATTGCCTCTTGCCTTTTCACCTCCAAGAAGAGTCTGGCTTCATCTTCTCAGTACCCTTCTATTATGTAGTTAAAGACAGCACTAGGATCTCACTCTAGCTTCTCTTTTGCTCAAGAAACCCAGTTCTCTCAGCTTCTCTAGTAACATGACGTTCTCCAGCCTCTGAACATTTGATAGGGACTCTGCTGGGATGATTCTAGTACCTCATTCCTTTTTTTTTTTTTTTTTGTACTTGGGAAACAAAACTGAGCACTGTGTTCCACACACAGTCTAACAAATGCAGAGTCAAGAGCATAATCACTTCCCCTGACCTCCTGACTACACTCCTAATTCTGATCTATGTGGCTGGCTGCCTTTGCCACAGCGCTACACTACTAACTTGTGTAAATATGCTGCAAATGACTGAAAGGTCTTACCCATAAACACATTTCATACCATTCCACGTAAGGTGCCGTGCCAGGTACTTCTGTCAAAGCACTCAAGAGACATTTCAGATCTAACCCTAACTGTAGGGTCACACATACTCAGCCCATACTTCTTAGTTCTCTACATGCATGAGAAATTCATGGATGGACTTGTCATCAGCACCCTCATACTCTTAAGGTCCCGTAGGACTCTCATGTAGAAAGGAAGCAGGCTGGGTTTTGAACAGGCACATAGACAGTAGAAGTCTCTCTTTCCAAGCACTGATAGCCTTCATTCTCTTTCCATCAATTGTTCATAATCATATTCACGCAACATTTAACTCAAGTAGTAGCCTCCCAAACTCCACAGGTTGCTCGCAGAAGTGTCCTTAAGAAACACAGATTGCTCTGCTGAAACATGATTATCTCTAAAAGCCTCTGCAACAGCATAATGCTTAGTGAAAATTTAGAAAGAACAGTTGGCAGCACCTCTCAGTAGCCAAATATGGAAAATCTTTCAGATTCAGAAATGTCACAGGCTAACAGAATTATACAGCAATTTGGGTACATTCTACCTGGTAATTCCTCATTAACATGCTCATACCAGGCCAAATAGAGTCATCTATGCTGAGACAGCCCTGCCTGCTGACAGAGGCTGCAAGTATTCCTGAAGGGCGTCCCTTGGATGTATGGAATCAAACATAATTTGAGGACTAGCAATTTTAGAGCATGGCAAACTATGTAAGGGGAAGGTTGACTTTTTACAAGTCACTTGGGGAATCTTCGGTCTTTAAAGATGTAGAGGTGTCCTTTTCCTCCAAACCTGTGTCTCAAAGACGGTCAGGAGGTGGGAAGTTGTAGAGAGAGAACCTTAAAAGAGCAAAACAGTACTGAGAAAGCCAAAACTCTGAGATAAAGAATGTTCCACCTGTTCTCATCATTTCAGCTTGCATTTTGACACAATTCATAAATACAGTTCCCTCAGGCAAGAAATCTAATATTTCTTCTGTGCAAGAAGTGCCCTCTTGTCTGCAAGAGTTTAATATACTCCTGTTAGCTTAGAAATGCTGGCACTGAGTTAAATCAAGTTAAAATCAGAGATATAGGTTATTGCTTTACAACTTCTTCAAAACAAGACAGGTTATTACAGAGCGAACAAGCAAGGAAGCAAGGAAATGATTAACAAAACCAAACCAAAACTTTAACAGTATCTGTGTAGGATTTATTTAATTGTTCCCTCCTACCTTCTGTGCTTAATCCAGGACTTGAAGTGAATTTTGCTACATCGACAATCTTTACAGCAAACTGTTGCCCTGTTTCCCTGTTGATACATCGCCGTACAACACTGAATGGACCCCTGAAACACAAACAAAAAATCAGCAATAAAATATCCATTCTTTCCCCATTATTTCTATTCCAACTATAGATTCCAACACATCCTTCACCTATAGTATTTATACAGAAGCTTGTTTCACTGTTCCTTGTTGTCAGAAAGTAAAAAATGTTAGTTTGACAACAGACTAACACCTGTATATTATTTACTTGTACTTTTAACTTTGTACATTTCTGTATTAAAGAAAGCTCAAATATATTCTCTTTTCAGACTAGTTTAGAAAGGCTATATTCTTAGAAACCTCATATAATACACTAGCATTATTACTAAACCTTAAATAGTTATTTTGATGCACAGTCCAAATGGGGGGAAATGTATAAAATTGTTATAACTGAATTGCAAGCTTCCTAAAGTTCTTTTAACTCGAGTAGTATCCATGATTTACACTCTAATGGATCACATTCTGCAGCTCATATTCGTCTTGACTTCAAAAAGAAAATTTAACAGCAATGACTTCAGAGCTTCACTGACAGCACCAGATAGAATAAAAATCAAAACAGTAAGCAGTAAGTGTGCTCTTGCTTTCAGCTCAAGACTAGAGTTTAGAAATTACCATTATTTGAAACAATGGAAAGGATATTACCTTAAAGTAACGGTAAAGCAATTAAAGCTGTCACAGACTTTTTTTTTTTTTTTTTTAATAAGAACCAGCTTTATTTTGAGTGAACTTGACACCAAGTCACATCAACGGCTTATGCAACACTGAAATTCCCCAAAATTCTATCACTTCTCATCTTTAGGACTCTAATAATCCCCACAAAATTGCAGATACTGAAGATCTATTAAAATTAATGCAGGTGGATGTTAGTACCACATTTAACTTATAACTAGTTATTTAGAAAATTGCAATTTTATTTTTGAAAACATGAGCCAGTTCAGTGATAATTCTAAGTTGTTCCACTTTAAAAACCTCACTATTGAAAAGTACTCGTGGGAGGCGGTTTCTTTCAGCAGAAGATTTTAGGTTTCTTGTGCTTTAATTTAGAATATGAGGTCTTCCATACAGTGTTAACAGACAATAAAATCAGATAATTATGGCAAGTAAGGCATTCAGACATGAAAAATTGTTTTAATGGGTTTTGAAAATGAAACAAGATCTTTCAAGACTACAGTCGTTGTGACAAAGTCGATCCTATTTTGCTGCTACATATTCAGTGACTGACATGCCGGTAGCTAAAGAAATTCATTCTAATGTCTTCTTAAAAACACGTAAGGGGAAACTCCCTTCCACGTACGTGGAAAGAGCCAGTGCTGGGAAGTTCATCTATCGACAGAACAGTCAGTCACCTGCTGAGTGAAATAAAAGGTTAAATATAGCTTAAAAGATGGATTCTTCCATCTGGGCAGTGAACTGGAAATTAGTTTATGGGTTTTTAAGCAATGAGACTGCAAACCAAACCAATCCTCCAAAATAAAAGGCTCCCTAAAAAGGAAGAAAGGTCCAACTGAGGGCACTTATAAATCCTCACAACTCCAGCATGTAACACGGATGACTCAAAGAATGTAATTCATTACACTACCAAAACCATGTACTCTTAAAGCTGATTTTGTATTCTTTAAGGAGCATACTCCACCATTTTCTTGAAATAATTTCTGACAGAGTATGAATACCAAACAAGGCGATAAATGAAAAACCAAACATTCAGATGCTAGGAAAATATTTATTAACACAATTATATACATGTAAATTATGTCACTGCACTCAACCAGAACTACTAATGCAAGACAACTTAAACATGCTCCTACTGTATGATCAAACTCTCTAAAGAGATGACTGTTTTCTCTGTATCCAGACCTCACTATGACTCAGTATTTATAGTTGAATGTTTCAAAAAGCTATTTAATTAAGATTCTAAATATGTAGCACTCCTCTGACATCTGTAAGAAAGAAAGATTCCACTAGCTTTACTGGCACTGGAGGATTGGAGCTAGCTTGCCCAGGGAAACCTTTTATTAAGAAATCCCAACTTGCATGGATCAGTGCTACCTTCTCATCTCAAGTTCCTGTTGACTGTTATAGCACCTGACAAAAAGTAAAACTGCTTTTAAATAGAGAAAAATGTATTTAAATCATGATAATTTAAGCACATTTCAAAACCTTGACTACAGCTTCTGTATAATGCCACCAATACTCATTTTCATCCATAATTACCATAAATTCCTAGAAACTAAGTGCATTTAATTAAAATAGGCAGTTTTTTTTCTTTGTTCTTATTAGTTTTCTTGTGCAAAATCTTTATGAAGGTATTAATTAATGCTTTTAGCATAATCTTATACAGAACTGCAGATAGAGTGTAGAGAAGTCTAACAGGAGCACCACAGCCCTACTATCAGCCCATGGTCTAATGACTTCTGTTCATTCATGTTCCTACAGAGAACCTGTGAATATAAATTTTTCCTCACTGTTGGCCGTGGTACTTCTAGATTTCCTCTAGTTTACTCAGGTCTGGGCTGGACTGCTTCCCCATCCACCTGAATAAGTTCACAAACTTCTAGCAGTCAAGGAGTGACGGCTGGACAGGGCATAAAACAGTCCAACTTCACCTTCAGGAAGGATCAGATTTGGGGTCACCCTGAGTATGTGTGCTCTGTCTTTCTCATAACTGTGACTTATTTTCTTCCTCCTCAGTACTTTAAAAAACTTTAGAACCCCAGCTTGAGAAAACTGAACCCTGAATATCGCTATGTTTGGGATAAAGCTGAGAGACGTGTACATAAAGTTGCATAGGCTAAGAATAACAGTACTGTAATCAACACTCTGCAATGCAACCCACATATGATAATTCCCTAAACAAGGAAAGTTCTAAATCTCTTGTAAACTTTTTATCTTGCAAAATTGCCCTGTGATTGAATAATAATTGCTTCAAGAGACTGGAAACATTTATATCACAAATGAACATTCAAAAATTAGCCATTCAGTTCCATAACAGCAAATGGTACAAAAAATTAATTATAATCTTGAATCTTACTTACGGTATTTTATAGTATACATTATGGTATGGTATTTTCCAATAGTGCCCACAATACACTCATTCTTTTTAAAATACATCAATTTGAAGCCTCATGTGGAAATCAGAAGAGATTTTTTTTTTTAACACAATTTCAAGATATTCATAGACCTCAAATATCCAAATTTTTCAAGACTAGCACTCTCATAATTGAACCTATATACACTATGCACTAGATGTTACACATTCAATGAGGAAAGCAACAAAATAAAAGCAGTGATTTAGCAACTGTGTCTGTTACTGGGGAAGCACTAAACGACTATCCTCACTAAATGACAATTTCTCTGCCTCTTACTCTTGCAACTCAAATTATACAGTTCTAAAACAGAGAGGTAATGCCAAGAGGGTAAGTAAAGCTATAGTTCTAGATACAGATATGAGAACTGTTACAGATACATCAGAGAAATTTGTTCATTTATTAAAGCAAAGGAACTTGGACAATTAAGTTACAAAATACAGCTTCATCCTATTACAGTCATAGCAATTAAGAACTACTGCCAGATTACAATGTAACAAGTTTTATATTTAATTTTTCTTTCTGCTGCTCTCTAAAAGACCTACCCGCTGAGATGCACAGTCCCTTGGTTTACAACAGATTCTCCCACTCCTACCCCAACTTACAAAGTCTTTCACTGCAGTTACCATGAACAGAACTGAGTGCCCTTGTTCAAACTTTGAGAACCATTAAATATGTTAGTAAGGACTGACTAATTCCTTCCACTGATATTTTGCCAACACTGGCAAAAGCACATTCCACCACCTGCAATACTTGGATTCCTACCTGCAACATATATCAAATGGCAGACTGTATTTCAACTTTCTTAACCTGCAACTGGGATACATACTGCTTCTTGCCATCACAAATGGAAATGGAAGCATTACAAAATGCTAGAATAAAGTGTAGCAGATTTTAGCAGATTTAGCAGAATTAAGCAAATTGATTATATGTAGGCAATGAGAGAGTGAAGAGTAATGCCAAAGAGATGCCTCATAACCAGATCTCTTCATGCTTCTCAAGTCTGGAGTTAGCAGAGCACATCCTAATAGCACCTTAACTGTAGTGCAACTATTTTCTGGTAATTAACTTTGTTGTCTAGCACTGAACTGTTACTCATATATCAACTTAGAAAAAATGTGATGAGTATCAATCATTAATTGATCTCTCCTTCAGCAAATATAACACTGAAATTAGAGAAAAGACCAGAAACGCTAGACTATCAAAGATTTTTGCCTTTTCTTTCACTTTAAATTCTCTCCGTGTGTGCCGTTGGGACTTTGAAGGAAAAGCTCACAGGGTGACGTTTTCGAAACTTTTGGGGGCACGGGGGAGAGAGCAAAGATCTTGATTTGTTGATTTGTTTGTTTTGCTTCCTCTCCTCTTTCCTCCAATCCATTCATTTAACAGTGAGAACAGCTTGCAATTAAAAGCAACTTGATCATTCCTAGCAAGCACAAATGCTTGCAGCCAGTAACTACAGCTTGTTCCCTTCTCATGTCCTCTCATAGAATTCCAATGCACTTCTGCTATAAAGACAACTTCTGAACACTTGCGATTCGCAACTCGCAAACTTTACATTTTAAGTCATTTAAATATGAGACCACTAACACTTCCAATTTACTCAACATCTCTCCCATATGAAACATGAATTTTCAAGAACTGAATATAAAACAGTACATCTTGGCTTCTAAATTCAGTTTCATTAAGTTTCAATAAATAGACAAATCAAAAAAATTTTGCCAGTAGATGCAAAAGTAGCAAGCAAAATCTTTTGGATGAATGAATAGATGAATAGAATTCCCCTTCCAAAATAAGCTTTCATTTACAGGAAAAAGGCCTTAGAATCTTTTTTCCTTGTTTTAAGAAAGCTTAGTTATCAAGATCTTGGAACACACACAAAAAAAAAAGCCTTAAAGTCACATCTGCACTTCACTAAACATTTAAAATGGAAGATCTGTGTTTTCTAAAAGAGATATTATATCAGCTTGTTGCATTAAGACAGCATGGATATGTAGAGATAAAGCCATGTAAACCAAAAACATTTGGAAAAAACAAATATACATACACACATAATTTCCTCTCTTTTCTCATTTAAAGGGCTACACACTTTCCTAGCTAAGGCACAAAAAAGGCTGCTTTACTTAACGCTGCTAATTCAGTCTAGTGTAGAGTTCAGTGGAACTCCAGTCAGAAGTACTGACTTCTGATATACTGACTTCTGATATCAGAAACCCAAGAAGACCCAGACCCAGGGTCTTCCTTCTGACAGTATTCCTCCTGGCACAGTGACATTTGAACCCTCTGTTTTTCAGACCCTCTTGAATCTTTATTATCAAAGGGAGGAAATAAAAGTGAGAATTAAAAACAATTCCATACAACCATATTCAGGGCTAAAAAGTTGGCAGAATGACCAAGAACGAGAGCAAGCAGATGGCACGAACCTCCAGAACATTTTGTGTTTCTTTCTTAAACACAGCTCTTCTTCTTTTTTGACATTCTATTTGTGACATACCAAAAAAAAAAAAAATACTTGCCTAAAAATTTAACATTTTCTAGTAAAGCTCATGAGCTTGTTTACATGTTTGTAGTGACAAAGGCAAAACACTGCCATAAAGAGCTCTCTTCTGCTACCGTGTCTTTTCTAGCCCTGGTGTGCAAGGGGGAAAAACTACCCTCAGCAGATCTGTAGGCAGTATTGCTAGGAAGAATAAAAATGTGGTCTGGATTTTTTTTTCTATTGGTCAAAAAGGCAAGAATTTATTTAACATTTCAGTCATTTTACATCATGATATATCACTTATCTGCATTGATATATAATTTCCTAGCCATGTACATTATGCACTTAGTGCATGGCAATACGTAAAAACAAACATACATATATAAAAATCAACATCTGCAATATTATGTAAACAAATTTTATTTAATACTGACTGGCTGGGATAATAGAAATGGGGAAGGTGGACATGAAGGTAAAACACCTGCTATAATCTGTGTTTTATCACAGGACAAAATTACAGTACCAGACATTAGCAACATTCTTAGTGTGCAGGCATGCAGGCAATTCAGAAAATATTTTCATGTTCACATATACTACAGTACCCTTTATCTTCAGAACTCCATAACTATCAGTTAGTGCTGATAACACCCTTGTAAATTCTTCTTTCTTTAGACAGAATCACAGATTAATTTCGGCTGGAGGGGCCTTCTGAAGGAACATGCTTAATAGATTTTGCCATAACATCTATTTATTGTTAAAAAGATACATCAATATTACTAATTCCTGTCTCATTCTCTATAAATAAAAATTTACAAATAGTTATCTACTTCGGCTTATAGACAAGCAGGTTTTCAGTCACTACCATACGAAGCAGTTGCAAGCCCTAAAGGAGTTGGTCTGAAAACTGCAGCTATAGGAGGAAGAATAAAAGTCACTGCACTTTGTTAAGTGCTAGGCACTCTCAGAATAACGCTGGACAGTAACTGCTGGGAAGCTCTCAGAGGCAGGTGCTACAAACCAGAAGATTGAAAGTTTTTTTTAGAGGAAGATGACAGTACATAACTTCCAATTCATGTCTGAAATACAGTGAAGTATGATAATGGTTTTAAATGGAAGTAATAGTTATTGACACAGAATTGCTCTTGCAATAGCCTGTTATCACATCTTCCTATATTATCCTATCTTTAAACACATTAAAGGTCATTAGCAAGGGAAAGGTTAAGACCTCAAACTTAAACAACTTCTAAATTGCCTTCCTAAGTTGTACCACAGGTTCACTTAATATAAGACATTACAGAATGAATTCAAGTTGTGAGCTCCAAGAATTCCTTTCCAAACACTCACTTGTAATCTCTTTTTGCTGTAAAGTATGAGCGTGGATACTTTCCTGAATGTGTGCGTGAAGATGTTATACCAACAGCTCAGTCTTTAAGACACTACACGCGCCACTGATGGCTTAGTCAGCTACAGAAAAAAGAAAAGCATATGTGAGGTGGTCTGTTAATAGAGATATAATCAGTTTTATGAGTCTCTGAATGGTGCTATTTAAATGAGGGTGAAAAAAAAGAATGAAAATACACGAGATTGGTGAAGAACTCAAGAAACTGATTACAAAGAGATTCTCCTCTCTTTTTATGATTCACCTCAAGGTAAATGAGAATCTACTTCATACACAAGTAGGGCAGGTGGGGACTTGAACTCAAAACACAGTTTACTTGAACAACATTTCTAGAATTTTCTGGAAATAATCTAGTAAAAGGATGTAGTCAGAGAGTGTGGGCAAAATCTTATTTTGGCATTTTAATTTTGGTATAGTTTGCAGAAGAATAAAAAAAATGTCAGCAGGTAAGTCAAGAACGTCAGTTCAAAAATGTTTTATAAAAGGTGTCTAAACCCTGTTCATCTCACACCTATAAGCACTTTTTTTTTTGACAGTACACAGCACAGAGCAAGATGAGGGAGATTAAAAAGACAGAATGGCCAATGCTGCCAAAAATTTCTTCATGAAATTATACCTGTAGGCAACATGCATGTATTAACTGCTCCCTACCACCAAAAGGAAAAAGACTTATCCTCCCTCGCACTCCTGCATTGTGATGCTGCAAGCTCCTGTATGCCAACCGAGACACGTAATGTTTTTATTTAATTTCCATGTCAAGCTTATTCATGGCTATCTTATACCTTGATGTCCTTTTAACAGCACTGAGCTTACATACTACTTTCTCTCCTGTTTCTCATCCCTTGATTATGCCAGGTCTAACAAGACACACATTTTAAGACAGGCCCTTTCATTTCAGTATCTCTTCTTTGCACCTACTGCAGTTAAAATTTTTCTCAACAGGAGCAATTGGAACTGTGAGTAATAGCCCAGATGAAGTATTAGGAAAGGCTTGCAAGTGAGAATGATGCTTTCTTTTCTGCTGGACACACCATGCCTGGTATATCCTGTACTTGCCTCTTCTGCAATGGTATCATACGAACATCTGCTATAACTAAATTCTTCTTGCAAGTTGATTTGAAGTAAAAGATTTTCTATTTGTAAATTCATTTCCACTACTACTGTTCTCATTTTTTTTCTTCCTGTATGAAGTCCAGATCCTTCTCTGCAACAATCCTCAAATGTTCTATCAAAAAGCACAAATCAATTTAGTGGGTTTTTTTCCTTTTTTCTTTTAAAATAACGTGACACACAACCACCCTCAGGATGCAACATGACAAACCTTCCCTATCTATTTCCCCTACAAATGCTCACCATTTTATTTTGGTCTTTAGTCCATTATTTACTATGCTTGTAATTTCTTAATTTTCTTACTTTTAATAAATCTTAATCTTAATTTTTAATTTTAATTTTCTTTATTTCTTAATTTTCTTCAGTCTCACTAAGCAACTTCTGTGTGGTGCATATAAACAGACTTACTGAACCCATGCAAGAAGGATTTGCCACTTATTTTTCTTCATGAAAAACAACTGTTACTATTTTCTTTATGAAAAATAAGTCTTCTACAAAATTTAGAGCTCTCGAGTTAATCAAATTAAATCATGCCTTACTAATGGGTGAATTTTATTCCAGTATCCAATTATTTTTATACCTGGATAATTTTTTCTTCCCCAGCCCAACGGTTTTGAGAACACAACTGAAGTTCGGTATCACTGAAAAAACCAGTGTGTGAATCTAAACAGAATACCTTCTGGTAGTCAGTTCAGTCCAAACTGCTTCCTGTAAGCTCAATGTACTTGTATTTGCTTGGAAATCTTAATTCACTTTAATTGCCACTTAAAATGGAAATCGCAAAGGTAATTCTATGCGAATACCAATCCATAAGTCTCTTTGGAAAAGAGTTAATTAGGCCAGCAAGAGAGAACTTCCAAATAAGAGCATTTTCTGGTGTGACACTGATTAGTGAAGCACCTGCATCCCAGAAATCTTGATCCAAACCAACAACTTTCTATATTTCTTTCATGCATTTGGCCTTTGAATTGCCAAATGCCTTCATGTGCTAGAATAACAAAAAGAAAAATATCCTGAAATGAAAGTCTGCCTTGTATGTCTCAGAAGTATGTAGATTAGTTTTGAATTTCATAGGCTGTCAAGATCACATATGAAGTGAAGGGAAACATAAATACTTGAGGTTTTCATGTAAACATGTTGGAAGACTTCCAGTATTTCAGAAATCAAGTTTATGACTCAACCAGTCAGCCTTTAGGGCTATTCATAACATTTTAAATTATGGAGGGATTAATGGTATTTACTAAGAACATTCAGCTACATGTTAGGAATAAAACTTCCTAGGTCAGGATATTTATAGACAGTTGCTGAATTCACTCCCTGAGGAAGAAAGTCTAATCCTGACCTCTAACCTCTTGAAATCTGATGTTTGCAAAAATGGTCTAGAATGAGTAATCTCACACAAAAGAGAAAATTCAGTTTTTCTCTTCTGAGTATCTCAATTTTTTTGAATTGTAGTTCCTAGATAAAAATATTTCTACATATTTAATGCATACTACTATTCAAAGTCAGTCAGATTCTTTATATTAGTAAATGCAGTAGTACCAGGTAGTTCATAAAGATGGAATATTTCTATGAAACACATTAGTTTTTCCACTTGTTTGTTTCCATTAGTTGTTCCATTTGTTTAAGATTTAGGCTGAAGTACTACTTTTTTTTTTGGCTGTTTTTTCAACCTGTTTAAATCTGCTTAAAGAAGTTATCTAATTTCAAAAATACAGATGTCTTGGACAAAGATGATACAGACAAAAGGAATTTTTTTTAAACTCGGTAGGGCTACTAATCTTACGAAATAAGGAAGGTATAGTGTTATACCGTATACCAGGAAAATTAACTGCTATCGTTTGTAAGAGTAACAAATAGTTAAAATTTCGTAAGTGAAATACAAGCTTCTTAGAAATATTTTCATGAATTTTAAACTCAATTCTTCAAGCACTACATTAAAACTAGAGGCTACTCTGAGTCTCCTCTTGTCAAGAGAAGACTCCACCATGCAAAATATCTCACATGAGCAGCAGACAAGTAATCCTGTATTAAATGCAATCAAATGCAGGACAATTAGGATACTACTTACAGAAATCAAAATGTATCGGCATTTCACTTTTTTTTTCCTTGACAAAAACCACATCACTATTTTTCTAATTGCTAAATATTCAGCAAATTTTTTAACCACCTTTGAGAGGAAACTAAGCATAAAGTTATTACTGCGAAAACAATTCCCCTTCTTTTTGCTAAAAAAGGGAAAACTTGTCTAGATCTATCCCCCAGCCAGCCTGAGACACAGCTGCACTAGTACTGGTGCCAGTGCAAATGTGCGAGCTGCACAGAGATCCTGCCAGGAGAGGCCAAGATTTTTTAGCTCTGCTTCAAACAAACAAGCAAACAAAACAAAAAACACCCACCCACCCTGGAGCTCTGAAACCAGCAGGAAGCTCAGCTGAGGCTCATTCCATGCCTGCACGGTTCTTTAAGGTACACACACACACGTACACATACACACAAATACTTATTCCTCAATGATCATTTTGGCAAAAAAATATAGGGATTTGAATTCATTGGCCAGGTCAGGAACAGAGTTTATCATTTTGATAGTTTCTAGCAGCACTTAATTTGTTTTATTCAAGGACTACATAATGAAAGGCGACAGGTAAGCACATCCTGAATCCAAGGAGTATATCTGCTTGTTTTGTTACATATTGAAGATTGGCAAGCAAAAAGTCTAACCCTACTTCAGCTCTAAATTACTCTAAATTCAGATTGAACTGAAATAGATTTCAACTGCCGCAGATCACTGAATCAAAGTTATTCCTTAATCATCTGTCTCAAAGGACAAAGCTGATAAAAAACACTAAAGAAAAAACTAAGTCAGTAGGAAATCTGCTACTCCTGCTTAAGTCTTTCAAAAAGACTGCAAGTAAGTCCTCTCAAATTTAAGATAATAAAATCTTATGCTTAAAACTGCCAGAGATTCCCAAGCTTAGGTTGCTTGGCTGCCACATCAGTTGGTGGCAGCAGCTGCTTCTGTCACTAGAAAGGAACTGATGTGGTGCAAATTCAGCTTCCAGAGCTGTTCAGGCCACGCACATGTGAAGGAAGCAGCACATATCCACAACCAACTCCCTTCTCCTTTGAAGGAAAAAGTAAAATTAGAGAATTAAGTTTGTGACATGTTTTGAAAGGTGACACATACTAAGAGGGTGGAAAAATCCTACATCTTCAAACAATAAGGTTATAAATTTGACCAAAACAAGTATTTATTAATTTCTACATCATACTAACTACTGCACAGCTGGTGTCGGCAACCGGAACGTGGCTTGTAGGACAATGGGACTCTCTCAAAGACTGCACACTACTATGAAGAGATGGGATTCAGCTAGCAGAGGTAAAAGTATCTTGTGCCAACAGCTTGGCCAACCTGGGGTGGGAAGGAGGCAAGGGGCTGGAGAGGGCCTTTAAACCAAAAATGACAAAGGAGGAAGATGAGATCAAACTCAAGTAAGCAAGCAGTGGAGCAATTTGGTAAGCCAAATGAACATTGTGGACATGGACAGATCCTTGGAAGCAGGATCAGGACTAAAAGGGTCCACTTCCATACGTAAGTAAGGCAGTACCTACACGCCAGCACAGAGACAGCTCTCGCACCTTTTATGGGACATCAGCACAAGCGGCTGCCTCTCAGAAGCGCTTGTGCACTAACACAGCATGGAGAACAAATAAGAAGAACTGGAGGTTTGCAAGGCAGTTGTAGGGTTGTGATCTCATTGTCATCATAGAGATGTGGTGGGATAACTCACATGACTAGATGGGAACAGTTTTTTTGGGAAGGAGAGACCAGGAGAGCAAGCTGCCCTTAACCCAAGGGAAGAGCTGGAATGCATGGAGCTCTGTGTGGGGAAAGATGATAAGCCAGCTGAGAACTTATGGGTCAAGATTAGCAGGCAACCAACACAGGTGATGTTGTGGTGAACATCTGCTATAGACTGCCTGCTTGGGAACTAAAAGACAAGATCTTCTTCAGACAACTGGAAGACACCTCACGTTTGTCCTTATGGGGAACACCATCCACCTGCTCAAAGGGCAACACAGCAGGGCACAAGCAACCCTGGAGGTTTCTGGAGTGCCTGATGACAGCATCCTGACACAGAAGAACTAGCAGATGAGGAGAAGAGGCATTGTGGAGGCACCTCACACTTATAATCAGGGAAGAACTGGTTAGAGATGAAAAGCCTAGGGGCAACTCCACCATGACCCTGAAATGGTGGAGTTCAGGTTGCCACAAGAAGGCAGCAAAGCAAAAAGCAGGATCACAATTCTAGACTTACCAATGAAAGGAGAGCAAGAAACACACATTTTGTAACTTACTAGCACACCTGGCTAAAAATCAAGGAGATACAATTATGGGAAATACAGAGCAATGAAAGAAAAAAAAGTCACAAAGTTTTGACATCTTGCGCTGCCAGAAATGAAAGGGAATTTAATCATGCTGCTTTGTACTTAATCATCTAGATACAAACTTGACTTGTTCAGGTAAGTATCAGAGTAAGAATTCTGCTCACAGATAAATATTTTATTTCCAACTTATTTTAGCATCTCTCTCCATATAATCTCCTAGAATCTATAGTTTCATTAGAAGCTCAGAAAACCCCTGCAGAGGCAAAACTTTGACTGATAGTTGTAACCTGTTTTTTTCATTAAAAGTAATAATGTGTGGTAACACATGTGGAGCAGTAATTCCTGTCTACCATGAGGAATTCTTATTCCAAATTGTCAGGCAAAACTAATGCAATAAGATTTACAGCACTTCTTCAAATTGTCAGCGGTTTAAAAGAGATATTCAAGCTGAATCTAGCTATTCCATGAAGTTTCAGATGAGATAGTAGTTCTGAATAAAATACACAAGTAGAAGTGATACCCAAGATAAACACACACATACACATATCAATCAAAGAGATACTAATGTATGAATACATACACATTATCAGTAAAATAGACATTGGAATCAGTCCACACCTGTTCAAGCACAAAAATACACACACAGACAGATGCAAACTTAAAACCAGGTATGCCAAAGCAATTACAAGTATCTTCAAGACAAATCTTTCACAAAAAAAAAAAAAAAAAAAAAATCTTGCCTCCTTCTCTGGAAGGAAAAGAAAACTGAAATTTAGGATGACCTGAAACTTTCTTACTGAACTAGTATTAAATAATATAGATTATCTTCTACATATAATTACGTTGGAGTTCTTACTTTGCAAATCTCAAGAACATGAGATGGTACATAAAGTAACAACAAAAAGTTTCCAGATAGAGGAAAATTTTTCTGAGTAAAGCTTGTTAAAAACATTACTATGTTATAAATTTTCGGTTGCATCTACCCTCGCTTAAAATGCAGATACCTTTGCGATATATTTTCACTACACTAATAAAATTATATATTTTCCATTATTCTACCAACACAAAAGTATCTAACATAATGAGTTGACAGTGAGGCAAAAACAATAATTTAAGATCTCATATTAATTATTTTTTATAACCAGAAGCATATATACAAAGGAAACTGCAAAAATTCTACACTATATCTCTTCATAAAAGTCACAATTGAGCAAAACACCTTCATGGATCTTAGTTTGCTAAAAGACAAAAAAGCACTAATGTCTATGAAGCACTAAAATAATTAGCTTCACCCAACAGAAAGAAACGACACAAATGGATGGATTTTGGTATCTTGTTTCAGCCTGCTAAGTGATAAAACCCCTTTCATTAGGGGTCCTTTTGCTCTTTTCACACATTAGCTAAAATGTAAAAGGGGGAGGTTAGGGGAAGTAAAAGATTTTCCTGTTTCTTCAAGTTAAAAATTTAAATTCAATATAATTGCAAACTCAGTATGCTACTGGAATTTACTGTGCCTCCTGGCAATTACTGCTGTGTAATTGTCAAGAATAGCTGTCTTTAGAGCACGGAAGACTCTGTTCCTCCTTTTTTGTTATGATTCCTGCACCTATCCTGCACAAATTAAGAGCGAAAGAGCAATACAGCAAGCCCATGCCTGTTTGGTAAAGTCTATACTCATGAATTATTAAATACACTTTTCCTTTATTGTATTTTAGTCAAAAGTAGATTTAGATTTTTTGGCCAGAATGGAAAGTCAAGATATCTCTTTTCTTCACCCTCCATCTTACCCATCCATTGACAAGAATCTAGCATCAGATCACAATCTTACAGAAGATGATACAAAAAAAATTGAATAAAATATTTGTGATGTTGTGTGCCAATTCTTTACCAAGAAATAGCATGCACCTGATTTAAGTAAGAAAATAATTCGCTATAGATAGCAGAAATGGAACAGCAGAACACATTTAAGATATAAACCATTTAAACAGCTTACAGTTGTTTAAATCCATAGGCAAAATTGCACAAAATTATCTGAATCATGGAGAGATCTCATTTCTGAAGTTCCTTCAGCAAAGGTGAGCTAGACATTTTGAAAATTAATCGTGCATCTGTGCATGCATAACCTGCCTATTTGTTAAATCACTCTGTAGATAAAGCACTAATACCTGGGTATCCTTGCCCCCCGCAAGGAAGACCTTCACTTCTTGATACTTTGAGAAGGGCGTACATGGAATGTAAAGCTATAATACTGGTAGGTGACAGCTTCTGTAAACCAAATCTTTTTTTTTTTTTATTTCTCTAAAAAAATAACAAACTTAAATGTAAATCTCCATAAAAAATAGACACTCAAAAAAGTGGGAAAAAAAAAAGAAAATGTTTTGCAGGTTATTCACTACTTTTCAATTTTAAGCGTGCCTTACATGTAGCATCATCTTTCTTTGCATCTGAAGATCAACTTATGCCACGCTGAAGTGGTTAAATATTAACACTATGACTGAATGACAATGTTAAGTAGTGATCGTGATTCAAAAATCAAAGGCTCAAAAAGTCTTCCTACTATACCTGAGCACTCTTTCAAAACTGAGTGCTCTCCCAGGAACCTTCCCTCACCAAAGCAACCCAGAAGTAGGTTATTGATTGGAAGGATTGTAGGAACAGTAACCTGCTGCTGGGTGTCAGGGGCCTCTAAGGTCCTTTTTCAATTGCACTTGTGCGGAAAATTCTCGCTGTCCAGAAGTGAAATGTCCAAAAAGGAGACAGAGGAGAACTAAGACTTTATTCGAATAAAGGGAGAGTCCACCGGGCATATCCCTGTGGGGTCTCTCAAATTGCTAGGGGACGCAGCCCCCCTTTTATCCTATTTCCTGACGAGGGACACCCTCTCCTTTTCCCCATTGGCCAAGGGACTCAGGAGTTACAGCGTTCCCGGCCCGCCTACACCGAACTCCTGCCTCCCTCCGCCTGTTCACACCTAAGGTCACCTGACTCCTTTGACCCCCTTGCTGAAGAATGTGGGGGAATTGCCCTATTTCCCCTGTTTGTAAAGGCCCTCAACTCTTGGCAGATGTTCTTTTGTCCCCCTCAGCTCATGGCTCCACTCAGTTTCCTGCTCCTTTGTCCTGCTCTTCAGCCAGGCTGTGGGGGAAGCTTCTCATTTGTGAAATCACACACCTGAGTTTTCCTCACACACTCTTGCCAACATTGACTGGACTATTTGCAGTCAAACACTGGGCACCGTGAATGTACAAACACAATAGGTTTGACTGCCCTTTATCCTCTTCCTGCACACAAACCCTACAACAGGTCAAGGGGCTCTACCCCCAGGGCAAGAAAACATTGAGATTCAAAGTGACCAAAAGATGTTGAATTTCCTAGCACATCACTCGGTTCTTTCTTCATCAACAGTCTGTGAATATCTGCGCTTTTGCTCATACCCCCTAGCAAGGGTTAAGAAAAGTAATGAAGCTGCTAACAGCTTGGTAGTTCCAAAAACTGTCACCAGCAATAGCTCAATCAAGATTAACCCCAATGGAAAACTTCCATCAGTTCTGGGTTGCCTTAGCTTCAAAGAGAAAAGTACTGTCTGACACATGAGAAGTTTATATGTAAAATCAGCTCTTATGTATGAAGAGTTTTTGAAATGTAATTTGCAGGTTCTGCAAGTATCTGCAGCATTGATGTGGTAAATACTCCTGAATATAGTCAAAATGCTCAAATACAGTCATTGGGTAGGGATGCCCCCAATATGGCTAATTTTACCATATATGGTAAAAATAGACATGGCCACTGGGCAGGGGTATGCCCATATACGTTCAAAATAACCCAAAGTGGCCATTGGACAAACAAATTTGGATATTTGACCATATCGCTTTTAAATGCCAAATATGGTAAAGTGACCAAATATGGCAATCAAATGGATGTCCATGTATATGAGAAATGACAATATACAGCAAAAACCATACTCACATTTGGTCAAAATGAACAAATATGGCCATGGGGGGAAGAGGGGGGCAGCGGCTCAGGAGTTTCCAAACATGGTCAAAATGACCATCTATGGCCAAAATCCTAAATACAACCATAGGGCAGGGATGCCCAAATATTGCTATTTTGACCATATGTGGTTAAACTACACATATTTGGTCAAAATAACCAAATACAGCCATTGGGCAGGAATGCCCTAAAATGGTCAAAATGACCATACATGAAAAAAAAAAAAAAAGGGACCCCAATATGGCAAAAGCCCAAATACAGTCATCAGGCAGAATGTCCAAAATTTGCCATTTGACCATATATGGTTAAAGATGACAATACATGGTCAAAACGCACAAATATGGTCACCTGGAAGGGGGTGCCCAAATATAGTCAAATGCCCAAATATGTGCATGAAGCAGGGCACAGTCATATATGGGCATTTGGCACACCAACATATATGGGCATATTGCATACCAGCAATAGCTCAATCAAGATTAATCCCAATGGAAAGCTTCCATCAGTTCTGTGTTGCCTTAGCTTCAAAGAAGCAAGTACTGGCTGACCCATGAGAAGTGTATATATTTAAAAACATGCAATCTTATGTATTTTGAAGAATGTTTGAAATGTAAGTTCCAGGTTCTCTGCAGCACCAATAATCTTGTTGTCTCAACAGCCACCTCTTCCACCACTAAGTGGCTTTTGCAGGCAATGTACAGAGTTTTAGCAGACATAGCTTGAATATAAATAAAATGATTTATGGTCATAGCATATTTAGCCAAATAAGTATCCAGAAGATACAACAAAAGGTTATTTCTGGATATGTAATTATCTGTTCTGTGACTGTAATGTCTATGCATGATTTGGTAGTATAATATTTAACAAGACTAAAAATGATCTCTATGTTAAATTGAGATACTTGTACATGTTACAGATCAGACTGTTTCTTCACCTATAAAAGAGATCATAAATGTTTTTATTTTATTCAAAAGCATATTTCCTGCCTCCATTGCTTTAAATAATGAGTAAAATGCAAACTGTTATTAAGTACATGTTTTAAAATAAACATTCTTAATGCATACCTTACCACCACTTAAATATAATTTAGGTACTATACTGTGCTAAATATAAATAGCACCCATAAAAAAAAAGCTTGTTATTTACCATGAAGCACTTTAGCCTAAGATATTTTGTGCAAATAGCTTCCCATGCTAGACCAGCATGCACCTTTTTTACACACAAAGGGATCATTCTGACCAAACTTCAATCACATTTTCTTGTGCTCTACTGCACCTCTGTGCCTTTTTCAAGAGCAGAAAAGTCATGAAAAAAAACAAAGGCAACTCCAAAGGGCTACTGTTTGATGGTCGCTTTAACCTGAATTAAGTGTTACAAGTAGTCACCAAAAGAGGACATCCTGCTCTTCCAGGCATGCATTTCTGTCAGGTTCCTTGTGTTGACATTGGCAGGTTTGCGGCCAAAAGATGAAGCAGGTTAAGTAAAGTTGCCTAGAGAAAATAACCCACCACAAAATACTGGTCTTACATGAGCTGTCAGTTCTTTACTGGCTATCTCCCCTTTCAGTAGCAGCTGCTACTGAAAGTAACTTAAAAGAAAGCAGAGCTCTAGTACTTGTCAGTGCTTAAGGACATTGATTGGGGAACTAGGTCTTTGGACTTGTACTAATAAAACACCTTGGAGAATGCTACTTACAAAGTTTTCTTTCTTTTTTTTTTTTTTTAAGTATACGAGTAAAAATTACATCCCCTAATATTAGTGAAATTACTCCGGACAGAACCTTAATTATAACACGAAAGTTAAGATCTCACTGGTATAAAAGCAATATTCTATTTTGTCAAAACTTGCCTTTGCCTAAGGTTTAGATTCAAAGAATTAACCAATCATTTTAAAATATATTTAAATTAGTTCAGAAACAAACAATATTAAAACCTGAAACAAAATATGTCTACTGTTTGTAGAAGCAGACAGAAAAATAACCAGGGAGTTCTGATAGTTCAGTATGAAGCTGGATTAAAGGTGCTCTCCGTGGCCTCTTCTACTTTCAGTAAGATCACTCATGCAATTCAATCATTATGAAAGTTAGATAAAGCACAACACATTTCTGAAATAGCCTTATAAGTCACATGCCAAATGTGGCAAACTGAAAATGGATTTTATAATTGAGAAATGAATGATATTTAAATTTCATACCAGTTTATACTACATCCACTTTACTGTTACTTACTGCACACACAAGTAAAAAGTTTCAGAACAAAAAAAAATATTTTTTGACAGTTACAGATAATCAGTTTTAAAGAACAGACAACATTAACTACAACTGTTGAGTTTAGATGGTCGCAATTAAAAAAATATATATTGCTTTTCGCTACTAAAGTAGCTCCAATGTATAGCAACAAGCAGATAACCGTGCTAAACAATCTATGAAGAGACTTGTCTTTCAAGCTCAAACACATAATTTAAACAGCCCAGTGGTATCTTCCACAGAGCTCAGACCACCTCTGTTTCTTATCACACTTCCTTTTTCCCTGCAAAGTTCACTTGAATTGATATTGTACAAAATCATAACTCACACTGACTCAGCTAGCTAAACATTAGCAATCCTGAGGGTACTGTTAACTCCCATATGCATTGTCCCTCTTTAATTCTGACCAATTTCTAATCATCTACACAAGCCACCACGTTATCACCTCCAAAAATGAAAGCAAACTGACAGAAAGGCCAGTAATACTACACAATGCTGTACTATACAATGCACAGTACATCCCACTGCAGTATTTTATTCCACTGTTACAGGACAAGCCAACTACATATTAAATCTTCACATCTGTGCTCATGCCACTGATAATCAGGTTTGTGGGGGTCTTAACCCCCACTGTTCATCACAGTGAACAGCTGGAACGTCACAAATCAAAAGCTGTTCTCTCCTTGTACTGCGCTGCCTACTCTATTCTATCTTGTCCTGGTCGCTCCTGTTCACACACAAAGTAGCATAAAATAGTTTCCCTGGAGAAACTGGAGTACACAACTGTCCCCATCAGTTTTCCTAGATGCCGGATAAAAGTTACAGCTTTTATGTCTGCCAAAGTAGACCTCAAAATGAGCAGATCGCTGTTCAAAGCGTAGCCTGGCTAGCACAGAGGGTAGCAGTGAGTGGCCTGAAGCCAAGTCCTGAGAAAAGGAGATCGTCAGTTTGATCGTTCTTTGTCATACTAAAAACAGATAGGAACTTGGCTGTAGAGGTGACCAGTTGCTACACTCTCAAGGGTCACTTTCACAGCCCAATGGTCGTGCCAGACTGATAAAGCACAAGCACTATATATACACTGCAACTGAGCCAGTAAATACCACTAAACCTACCGATAACCCAACAGTAAATGGAGATATTCATATACTTAAAAGTAATAAAACACCTACATACTCTCTGTCCTTGTATTTTATTACTACTGCAATCAAATGCTTTAAAATTTTTCAATAAATCAATTTGTACCAAGAGTTTGATAGCATACATATTCAAAATGAAAAAAAAGGACAACTTATGGTAAAAAGCCATTTGTCATTTCAGTAGGAAAGCAAAAAAAAAAAAATTCAGTAACATCCAATACCCCTAGCATCAAAAAGTAATTTGAAATTATGTAACATTGCATAAGTCTAAATTAACAAGATGTGTGGTAGAATAGGCATAGACTAGTAAAGTGAAAGGTACTAAGGAACCAAATATTCACATTGCAACTGTTTTCAGTAGCTTTGCTCTCATCTGGTGCCAAGGACTAAATAGCAGTAGCTGTAGTGCATTAGGTGCCCCTTCAGAGCTCATTTTTCAGTTTCATTTTTTTTCAGTTCAGTTCTGAGATCACTCTATTATATGAAAGACAGCGAAACATATTAAGGTTGGTTGATCAAGAGACTTCATTCAAAAGCGCACTCAGAATCCAAAATAAAATAATCAGTCTTAAAACTGAGTCTGGATTTCCAAGATATTTTTTCCTATCAAAAATACAGCCCTCTGAAAAATCACGTTAGAATATACTGAAAATATACTGAAATACTGAAAAGTAAGTCAAAACATACTTTTTTTAATAAAGCAAACAGGATTTACAGTGATCCAGAAAATGTTTCTTGCACATTTGCTCTCAGAGAAGCATGCATTGACTCACAGATATCAGACCAATAAGTTCTGAAATGTTTAAAAGTATTTTTGAAAACATCCAATAAATTAGGGAAGTAACATGGCTCAAACTTTTTTAATAAAGCCCTACAGCCATTATTTTCTCCCAAATCATTAAGAATTATAATATTTCTACACACATAGATGTGATTTGTACATACTAAGTCATGCCACTCTGAGGAAGATATCTGTAATACACATACAAAAAAAAAGAACATATTTTTACTTAAATATCAGACTAGTGAAAAAGTGTAGCAAATAATAAAAACATCATAAATTTCTCCCACTGAAGATTTAGTTAAAAAAAAAAGTGTTCCACAAGGTAAGCATGCCTCAATCTATCTCCAACATATTTAGACTGATATGCCTCCTGATTCTTCAATTTTTTTCCATGAAAATTTAAGTGTAGATACTCTGGAAATTGATGCATCATACTAATAATGCAAAGCATAATGCAAAATAAACAAAAAACCCTCACACTTAAAAGTCTGCTTACTCCACTTAACTAGGTCTCAAGAGTTTGCACCTGCTTTTCTGGACTCCGGCTTCTGTACATATACTGCATTCTTGCTATTTTATGTCTTTTTTGTTATTAATCCTGATTGACTTTCTATCTTTTCCTTCTGCAACAGATCAATCTGTAGTTAAGATTATTTGGAAAAATCCCTAATTAAAATGGATACCTAAAACTTATAAGTTAATTGTAACAGAGGTAATGTGGAATGTTACACCTGTGATTATAAACATATTTATCAAACTATTTCCATTCATAGAGCTGTACTTTCAGTTAGATGAAGTCAGACATTGACCTTTAAACTGTGCAGCTTAAGTCTATATCACCAAACATGAGAACCAAAATCAAATTCCTGTATTCAAGGACAGGCAACACAACACCACCACACTTATTTCCACACTGTTTATAGCTATCGACTCTACACACTTTTGAGAGAGGCATAGAGGCCAATCTGAAATTAAGCCAGGGAGAGAGTTAACAATTACACAGTGTGGATTTTATATTTGAATTTATTCTCTAGCCGTTTATTCTAGGTCACAGGCATATTCTGAAGTGTCCTAAAGCACACTAACAATCTGACCACAGAGTGCAAGATGAAAGAAACGTCTATGGAAAATATCTGGATTCAATACATAAATGTTAAAATAACCATATTAAGATAACTTTCTTTACTTGCTCACATTCTCATTCCATTAGTGAACGATGCTACCATTTTTGTAGATAACATAGAAAGAAGTTTCCACACACTTTTAAATTCAAGTAGAATTTAACTGTGCACTACAGGTTTTATCCCTAAACACTGCTACACTATGAGGTTAATCTGCTCTTTTTTCCTGTCCTCATCAGGCTACCAGCAAAGCAGATGTTTCATCTAGGTGGTAACTTCAACTTATTAGGAAAAAACAAAACCAAACAAACATAAAATGAAAAACACAAACAAAAACTCTGTGAGCATTTAACTCTTCCTGTTCATCAATCTGAAAGACCAGACTCCAGTTCACACAGCAAGCCACTGACAGCAGTTCTCATAACAAACAGGTAATGCATTGAAAAACTGATCCTATCTGATGGGATATAAACTATGAACTAAAAAGCCAGAAATGTAGGAATGGCAAATAGTATGTATAGACAGGGCTAGTAACAGTAGCTGGACATTTAGCACACTTTTTTGGGCATTTTTGGTTTATTAACACAAGACCAGCATGCTCAGTTTGCTAGATTTATCATATTTCTCAGTGTACTTATAAGCACCAAGATCAACGGGGTGTAATTTTTAGTAAAACATAGGTAACGCATTGAGAGAAATATTGAGAATACTGAAAACACCAGCCTTCAGTTGCCTGAAACAAAACAAAACAAAACAAAACAAACAAAAAAAAAAAACGTTGACATGTGCTAAGTTTGCTTCTTTACACATAAAAAGAAGGCAATATAGAATTTTATTTTAATTAGAGAAGACTCAGTTTGCCTCAAATCTTTTAATTGCAAGGGGAAAGCCATAATCTAAAAATGGTGTCAGCTTCCAAAAAGACTAAACTTCTGTACATCTTAATGATAGTCCTATTATACTACCATTACAGAATTTAAGCAATTTCTACTAATAGCATAATGTGCTTAGACCATAACAGCTGTGAGGAAAAAAAAAAAAAAAAAATCACATTATAATCTGATTTTGTCGAAAAATATTTAATATATTAGCATGAGTATATGACATACATAGAACTCTTGTTCTAAACAGCAAAATTCACAACAATCAATAGTTTTATCTTAGAAACAGAATTAAGCAGCTCTTACTAACTACCGAAGTTTCATAGATAAAATGGTTAGATGAAATGATACAAAGTGGTGCCCTCTCACCTCGGATTCTCTCTTCCCCTCAAGAAGAATCAGCCACATTTTATGCACTGTAGTGTCCTAACTGTCTTGACTGTGCTTTTAGAAAAAAAGTTTTAAAAGTGCTTCTTATACTTTAGAAGTATTTTTAGACTATTAGTGAATACATGTGGAGACCATTAAAGATATAATGAGTTTATTACTGTGCAATAGCATCACAGCAAGTTTTCTAGCATGCAATAAGGAAATTTACTTAGGAAAAAATGTACATGAATTCCGTATATACTTTAATTATTGTTATGTGTTTAGCACATATCTGTATTCTAAATACTCTATTCAACAGCTCAACTTATTCTTCTATCTTCTGAACAGGAAAACAACAGATGCATAAGGAATATAATTAATGCAGTTAAAAGCAAAGTTACAAAGAAGAAAAGGAAAAAAAAGAAATTAAAGTTGTCCTTGTGTGTAACTTGCACCATTCTGCTTGCAATCAAACAGTAAAACTGTTGTCTTAAAGAAACATTGCTCACTGGTGGCTGACTTGGTAACTATTTCATTTCTGTTTTCACTTAAAGAAAATGCTCCGGTCATTCATTAGTAGCATCTGTTCAGGCCCCCATCTTGCATTTAGGGAACCTTAAACAAAAGAAATGAAGCCACTCAAGTTGCTGCTAAAGCACCATGCTATAAAATAATCCTGTGTGCAGCACAAACACCCAAGCAGTGTCCATATTAATGAATTACCATTTTCAAAACAATAGAATGTGATTACTCATCATACCCACTTGCCTTTGCTAGTAATACTGCAGCCATTAGTATTTCTTATGCACTGCAATGCTATTTTAGGTTTTAGAACGAACATCCAATCAAAGTTTCTCTTTTAGTTACTGTAGCAAACTGATTTCTCAGATTTTTATTTTTTAATTAACAAAGTGAGATACCATTAGTTTTACAACTATTTTAAGTAGTTTTGTTTCAAAATTAAAGTAGTGTATGACTGAGCTGAAAACTAGAAACATGCCTAATGTCCAGAGACCAATACTTGCAAAAAAGTGGCTACTAAAACTAATTCTCATATTAGGTATAAACACAGAAACAGGTTATCCACAGAACACAACCGTTAGTTTTCAATACCACAGCCACTTAGCACAACAGAAATTGTGGTGCTGTTAATGAATTGTGCTGTTATCTTTCACAGTATTCCTCACTTCATTTGTCACTACTGTGCTAAACAGAAAACAAGGCATTATTGCTCTGCACAAAATAGTGTACAGTATGTCATTCTAATATATACCTTCTATTTTTTTCCTTTTAGGGATAAAGTAAAATAGAGAACAACTCTGATGTATCAGAGCTGCTTCCATATATTTACGCCTATTTTAAGCAAATTCAGGAATCTAAGCATACATTTTTAAAGACTTAATTATTCATCAATGCCTATAAAATCAGTTAGCATCAAAGTAAGTGTTATGTTCTCATAAAAGTAGGTTTTAAATTCTGTCTCCCAGGAATAAAGTTTTAACACTTCCTTCTCTTCCCCCTTTATCTTAACATTTCTTTGAAGAATTAACTTAAGTATCTAAAATAGCACCAGATGACATCTGGTCTCCTGATGTGCTGTAGCAATCTTGAGGCCATTCTTTTCAATTACCTTATTTGTTCCTTAAATTGGGACAAATGTTCAAGTGTCATTAAGCTATGAAAAGAATATTTTATGCTTACTCTGCCTCAGTACCAAGTTTGGAGTAGTTTATCCTTTATATTCTTTTGCATATCAAGTTTCTGCCTAAATGATCTTCAGCCACTAAAGGAATTATAAATCACTTTCAGTTGCGATGTGTGAAGGGTGGTATGTGCAGGGAAAGAACAGAATGCTCTTTGGACAACTGAGGATCAATTAATGTAATTACCGGGATAACTGTGGCATGTTTTTAACTCTTCAAGATTAAAAAAAAAAAAAAAAAAAAAAAACTAGTCATTTTAAAATCGCTAGGTAGATCACCTTCACTCTTCTTCTAAGAGCGCAAATTTTACTTTTCTTATTCAACATTGAAAATGTCCATTTAAAAAGTGAGCTTTCTCACCACACAGGTCCTCCCAGACATACAACTGTAGCTGTAAAGCGACACAGAAGCCTGTTAAGTACCCTGATGCCAAGGACTGGCTTTAGATCTATTTATAGCAGAAACATGGCGATGGCCAGATAAATCTTATTAGCCTATTTAACAGTTATTGGAAGATTTGCTTATTTAAGATGCAAAAACTTAGAATAAACTAGGCAATGCTCAGTTTGCCAGAAACATTTTAAAGCTGAAATGACACATCTTGAAGATCTTCAAAACTTTAACAACTGTGGAGTTTGATATGTTAGAAAATGCCATGAATTCACACTGAGCAACCAGAGTAAATAAGCCATTACATCACCTCCAAGTGATGTGTATACAAATTGTATGCACAGTTGCTATTACAGGCAGAAAGATGCAACACACACATACACACAAGGCTGAATTCAGTGAATGTAATGAGAGGGAATAAAAAAGGGATAATTGAAGAGCTGGTCAAATAAAGCAGAGAAGAGAGCTCTGTCACCACCACCCATGGCCATATCACAGAATAGATGAGGTGAGAAGGGATCTCTGAAGATCATCTAGCCCATTCCCCTGTTCACGCAGGGCAGTCACCTAGAGCACGTTGCCTAGGACCTTGCCCAGGTGGCTTCTGAACACCTCCTAGGACAGAGGGTCCACAGCCTCTTCGGACAACATTCCTTATGTTCAGACGGAGCTTCCTGTGTTTCAGTTTGTGCCCGGTTTTGCTTGTCCTGTTACTGGGCAACACTGAAAATAGTCTGACCCCATCCTCTTTACACCATCTCTCAGATACTTATAAACATTGATCAGATGCCTCCTGAGCCATCTCTTCTTCAGGCTGACCAGGCCCAGCTCTCTCAGCCTTTCCTCATATGGGAGATGCTCCAGTCCCTTCATCACCCTTGCAGCCCTTTACTGCAAAACTTCAGACCACTTCTGTTTTAGCAAGGCCATAATTTACAAAACTACCACCCCCTCCACCAAATTTTTGACTCACAATTAAAAAACACAGGAGAAATGACAAGTATTCATGAACTGCAGCAGCTGGATACATTTTATGGAGGAAATAAATAAATAAATAAATAAA
>JAWLRI010000379.1:2453831-2477772 GCA_034781795.1 Crypturellus tataupa | reverse complement strand
AGGAGAAATGACAAGTATTCATGAACTGCAGCAGCTGGATACATTTTATGGAGGAAATAAATAAATAAATAAATAAATAAATACACCATGTTTCTTATGCCCCACTTAAGAAAATCTAGTATGTCTTAAAATCACATGTCAGAGTTTTAACACTTCTGTTTGAATTCTCTTATCATATGAGGGGAGATAAGACTGAAGAAAAATAAAACAGACAACAAAACAGAAAAACAATCAGATGTTACACAGGCATTTCATGCATTGACTTGTTTTCCTTTTTCTCTAAGGAGTATAAAAGGAAAACATGTCAGAAACATGAATGTTCCTGCAACATATGCTTCGAAAGACTACCTTCTTGTTTCTATTTGCAAGGCAAAATGAGCTGGGAACCAACTAAAACTATAGCACTAATTAGGCTTCCTAATACGTAACTACGTGCAAACCTTGTGCACACTGACAACTCCTACAGTAACGAAGCTACTTGGAATGTGGTGTATAGAAAGGAGGGAAGATTAGGATCCTCTGCCAGCTGTATCTTTACTGTCTTATGCCTTTTTGAAGGATTATTTCTTTCAGTTATGTTACCAGCGTTGCAGAGTTGAACACAATAGCACTATACTGTCGGGGAGAGAGCATCTTTGTACACACAGGGAACAAGGCAATGATGAACAGGTGAAACAAGGTAAATATTTTTTCCAAATATCCCTTCCTCCTCCCACATCTGCTCTTTTTCCTCAGTTATAGAAGAAAACAAGATCTAGGACGCTGTCTGATAATTTTCAGTTCTGAACAGAAAAATCCTATTTAGGATGACATGCTTAAAGGTTTAATACAACAGATTTTCAACATATTTCTGATCAGAGAAAACATGAGCACACCGAACTGTGTATTCTATTCCTACAATTTTTACAAATTGGAAGATATTACAAGAATATGTTTTCACGGACCCTTCCACTTTTGGATACAGTAAATGGAGCTGTTGCTTATAAGCCTGAGTGAGATCAAATTAAAACCCAAAGTTTTCAGCCTGCTGCTGAATAAATTTGGCACAGAGCCTCTGCAGAAAAGATGATGCCCCATTTATTTCTCCAAATCATGTTTCACAGAAAAGATGGAGAGGGGCCAATTGTGAGTAGTGACCAAAGGCCCGTGAAGAAAATGAATAAAATGCTTAATCTGTTATCTAAATCAACTTTAAATATTTGGCCCAAGACAAAAGGTTGAAGAAAATGAGCCTGTGTAGCCTAGAGAAGGAAATGCTTTGGGGGTTACTAACAACAGTCTTTCAACATCTAAAAAAGGGTGATTAAGAAGATGGAGCCATCTTTATTATAGTATATAATAGGAAAATGAGCCATTTTGGTCATAAATTAAAACACAGAAAGTTCCATATTAGAAAGAAAACCTTTTATGTTAGGAAAATAATTAAACACTGGGACAGGTTGCTCAGGTTTAAGACTTAACTGGAGTTACGTCCTGAAATTCAGTGCTGACCCTGCTGAGAGCAGGAGGGTCACTGGAAGGTCTCCAGTCTAACCTGTAACATGCAACCTATAATCTATCAAATCTATTTTACCTTACATTTGCAGTGGCATAACAGCACACGCATGGAGCTCGTGCCCAGCATAATTAATCAATTGCCAATAACTCACACATCTGAGTCTTCAGGGTTTTTTGTTTGTTTTTGAAATAGAGCAGCGCAACACAGGCTGTCTTTATGCATCCTACTGCCTGTAAACTGATGGGTTACCATGCAGGAAAGAAAATTGCCAGAGCCATGAAAGATTAAAAGGATATTCTGCACTTCTCACCCGTAAATCTTCAGACATGCAGACAAGCCAGCAGCAAAACAGTTTGTACTGCGTTCAGTCTGTATAATATATTAAGCACCTCCAGTCTTGTTAGTCTGCGGCAGTTGACAGCCACCTGCTTCTCTCCAGCAGCATAAAAGACAGAAAAACATCCTTGGGGAGGAGGGCCTGAGCACTGTTTCTAATTGTTGACTGAATATAAACAACAACCTGATTGACGGAATGAAATCACCATCCTCTGGCTATGCATCCATACACTGGAGCCCACATTTTCAGTGATAGATAAGGCTATCACACAATCCTAAGGGGCCACAGAAAGCTCCAAGTCACTACATTATCTTGTATATTTAAAGAAGGAAATGTAAAAATTGTGATTCTTAATTTCTGCTAAGGCAGTATATAAAATGACATAAGCAATGCTCTGAATTGTTTACTGTATTTATACATAAGGTTATTTTATTTAAAATGAAAACAAAACACAAAGCAGGTAAGGAGAAGATAATTTTCAGGTTTATAGCTGTAAGTTGATTTTTTTTTTTTTAAAGCACAGAACCATCCTTCCTTTTTAATAATGCTATCAACAATGATCGCTCTACAAGTCAAATTCAGTGTGCTGATAACTTTTTACAACCTCACCATTGCTGAAGGAGACTGCAGAGATGCTAATAGAACATACTTGGTTTTTATTGTGTTGCCAGTTTAATACTATATACCAACCTCTACTAAGCCCACTTAAGTCTAGATGGCTGATTTAAAAACCTAGTCTCTTTACAGTATTTACACTGAACATTACAGGGAAACATGGCATGCTTGTATTTCCTACTTATTTTAAGTTTGCAACAAAAATGTTCTTTTTTAATGACAATGGCTGCAACATGTGGCAACTTTAATGAAGATCAAAAAAAAACAAAGAATCTCAGTGTGGAAAAGCTTGGTCCTTTCAAAAGAAAGAAACAGTACGTAGTTGAAAGATATCTACAAGACTGAGAATCATAACTTTAATACTTAATATTGAGTACTCTGCTTCAGAAAACTTTAAATTAAACAAAATGTCAACAGCAGCTCCAAGATTTTGGGGAAAAAAATCACTATCACAAGATGAAGTCTTCTACTCCCTGTGCAAGATGTTTGAAAATATTAGGTCTACCAAACCAGAACCTAGTCAACAAATTATGTACATAAAATATATTTAATCCATATTGAAAATTTTAATTTATAATTTATAATCTAAAAGTGATAATTCCACCTTTCAAGTATGTTTGTGTTATAATAACCACAAAATAAGCCAGAATACTAAGAATTAAAATCCTAGTACAACAGAAAACTATGGAGATGCACAGCTTCATTCACAAAGCACCACAACTACCAATTCCTGTTCTCAGGCCAGGTACCTAAATATTTGTGATAAACAGATAAAGTTATTTATGTCATTTAGTAAAAAAAAAAATCTGCATAATTTTACCATATCGTTATAATATTTTATTTATATGGCTCTTAGTTTATTTTAAAAGTCTCACTTTTAGTACATTGTAAATTCTATTCACTAACTTGCTTTGACTTGGAATGAAAAAGGTTAGTAAAGATACATCTGAAGCATTTAAATTAACCCATTTTGTTTCAAATGAAGGGAGCCAGGCCAAAAGGACTGGGGCACAAGGGAAAGGAGAAGCAAGAATTAAGAAGCAAAGGAAATAATCTAAACAGTTAAAATATAGGATTAAGAGACAGGAAGACTGTAACTTGAGACAACTAACAAACACTGACCAGAGACATCCATAGATAGTCACTATGATTCAGTCCACCACAGCTTCTGAACCCAACATTTTTGTTTGTTTAGAGTGTACTTCCAAAGTCTGATTTCAGCTTTGTTTGCATATGCAGCTAAACTGTTCATCAATCAAGTAATGACCTCTTGCAATTAAAATACACTGCCCTGAAAACCAACAGAGTATTAGGGGGAAGTACTGATGCCAGTAACCTTGTCAAATGTCACTTCCATCAGTTTTTATATGCCTCACGTCTGCCCCCCTTCTACTTAACTAAAACAGTCTCTTTCATGCCTGATTATCACTTCACTAATCCTAATCTCGTCTTTCAGGATTCTCAGCCCACTGAATTCCTCTCCCATCCTTCTCCCCCAAGCTCACTTCCCACCACCCACCCACACATTCCCACCACCAGCTGCTTCTTGTCCACAACCTTCAAATCTTCTGCTAGTTTCTCATAGTTTCTCAAACATTGTTTCATAAACCTCTTAAGTAATTTCCACTTATGGCTCCCCTTCCCTACTCAGTTTGTTTTATCTGGCCTTGCAGGCCAACAGTCACAGAGTCTCACTGGACTGATTATCCAATTTGATTTCTCAGCTGGAATTCCTTTTTCCTTCCTACTGGCCTGCTCATTCTTGCTCCCTCCTCCTCCTCCATTCACTCTCATTTGGAATCTTTCCCTTAAGAGCTTCCAGCTCCAACTTCTGTTCCTCTCTTTCTCACCCTGCTCCAACTGCAATCACGCTCCTGAACATAACTGAGCTGGAACATACTCCACTCAAAGACCAAGCTGCTAAACATTCATTTGGCCAGGATTTGAATGATTCTCTCTCCCTCGCAGAACAAAAAAAGCACATCCCTGAAGAGTGAAGCATTTACCTTAATTTAACTTTTTTTTTTTTTTTTTAAACATAGGTTTTCAAGCCTATTAAAGGAGTAGACCAATTCTAAAACTTGAAGTCCTCCAGTCACTAAATGTGCACCAAACAAATCAGTTAGATATTTCAAAATTGCTATGCAAATTTGAGATTCTTATTTTTCTGATGTACTAATATATATACCAGTTGCAGGTTTTTCATGTTTTCCATAAAATGTTGTAATGTGCAACTTAATGAGAAAGTGAGTATTACCAGTTCTGTGTGCAACGTTCTATTCTGTTCCACGGAGCATGAACACAACAGCAAATCTAAGTTACAAAGCTACAACTTTTTTCTTCAAACATTTTAGCCATTAAAAAAAATTATTTTTCATTAACCTTCAGCTAGTAAAATACATCTATACTGCTTGTACTTAAACAGTAATACTTCTAAATGTATTCTAAGAGAATGGAACACAAGACACTTGGTCTGCTTCTGAAATGTAATTTTAATTTTTCTTAAGAAGGAGAAACTAGGGAAGAAAAAAAGGGAAAAAAAAAAAAAAATAATAAAAAGACAGAGAGCGAAACCTCATCTCCCAGACGAGAATTCTGTCAGACATGCATGATGAATTTTGGAAATCCATGATGAAACATCAGTATAGTCCTGGGTATTTTAGACTAGTAGATTTAAGGAATAAGAGTAATTTAAATCATCAACTAACAAAAAGTGCTTGATGGTTATATATATCTGTGTTCGACTTACTTATAAAGAATGGATGCTACAGAAATCCTATCATTGCAGACAAGGAATGGAATAACTAAGATGGATATGTACAAAAGAATATTCTTAAAATACAAGATGAATACTAACTTAATGGCCTAAGAGAAACAGCAAACAGTTTGACATTTAACATGAAATCACTAATAACTGCAATGATTTTAATGGAACTGAAAAAGTAGTTCTACATCATATGAAGAGACTGTATGTCCCAACAACAACTGCACACAAACACAAATTTTAAACAAATTAAGAGAGGAGAGGAAATCAATATTTAGAAAATGAAAAGACAATCAGTGTATTGTCTTTATCATTTTGCTTTTAAATTTACAGGTCTTTAATATGATAATCTATAATCATTGCATATGTTTTAATATAACCAAACTATTTTCTGCTCTTACATAGCTATCTATGGTTAGAAAACTCTTCAGTATACCCAAGCCTATATTTAAGAAGTCAGAACAAAAACCTTGCCACAGCTAAGTAAATTTTCCTCTGTTGCTTCGTCTGAGCATTCACTTCAAATCTATCCTTCCCTGCAAAAAAACAAGTCTCTGTATCTCTATTTGAGCATCCAATTACATGTTAATGAGAACCTGGTAGAAACATGACCACTGTGATTCTCTGCATTCTACTGAGAAGCAGAAGAGACCTATAATCAGGATTTTATCCAGCTCTTACTGATGAAGTTACCAAAAATTTCATTTCCTGATTCTCAATGCAAAGAAATCATTTCTATAAAATGGGCATAAAGACCTCTCCCTCATGGCAGGGGTAAACTGCAATTACAGGAAAAAAAAGCCATTATCCACATATTTCTGCAACTCAACTCTTGGTTCTCTTTTGCCCTCTGGGAAAAGAATGTGCATGCAGAATGGACACTGCTTCCTCTCCAGCTTCCTAAGAATAGAAGGTGATAGCCCTACTTATTATGTAAATCTTACTCAACACCAGCTGCTATGGCCAAAAGCAGATCCTATTATCCATGAAGTGAGCAGTGCTGTAAGATGCCCAATAAATCATTATATTTAGCTTCTGGATACAGTACTTAAAAGTGTGTGTCTACAGTTGTAGCATTTAGCATCTTTCCTTTTTTTTTCCCTCTTATTTTTAATACACACTTTTTAAATAGACTTTCTAATCTGAATTTGATTGCTCACTTTCTATTGTAAGAGAAATGACTTCCTTCAGGGGGCTGGAACAGTAGGCTTGTCTTTCCTTCAAGACAGGAATAAAGCTTTATAACCATTACTTTGTTATTCAGCATCTAGTCACAATGTGGCTTCAAAAACATTTTGGGGAAGATTATGTCAAGCTAAATGAATTTCTGCTCATGGGACCCTCATAGCACATATAAATCTGTTTACTGTATGACATTCCCCTGTGACAAACTAGACTCCAAATAACACTTATTCCACATACCACTAAGTGAGATTCAGCAGAAAGGAGCCAAGGTCCTTTCTATATGAATGCTGTCTACCATTCCTTCAGAGCATGTAATGTGACAATCACACACAATCCACTGAAATATGGAAAACAGTTATCTGGAAGGTAGAAAATAGTTATTATTTGTGCATTCCTTCTGAAGACAAAGACATGTAATCTTCTCTAATACACTGTCCTGACTTAACCATTCTCATGAAGATACATTGCTGTTCACAGCCCTTTGTGTTCCTATTTGCTTGTCGATTCCTATCCACATAGGAGTGAAGGCTGTAATAGAAACTGCTCTATACTTGCAAAGCTGGCACAAATCCATGAAGGGAATGATTCAGAGAGAAACTTGCAAAAGACCACGTGAGATTGACATGTCTTCTCTTTAACCTTCCCCCTCAGTCTAGGTCAGGCCCTCAAAGAGCAAAAACATGAAGTGGAACAGCAAATGTGGAGGTGGTGGGAGTGAAGGGGGAGCACACCTGAAACAACAATCTCCTCATCACATCCTAGCACAAGACACAACAAGCTGAGGCTCAGCATTTGCTTTCAAGCCAGGTCTCAGAGCTACACAGAACAGGAACAAGTTGCTGTTGGCACAGAACTATCTATAACAGTAGGCAGATCTCAGTTCCAAAAATGCTTTATCTCCAAATATTCCTAACTGTAGAAGAACACCCCAATTACTATTTTAAATGTATTGTTTGAGGGGATTTAAAACCTTCCTTCACTATATACATTTTAATAAGAAGTGCAAAAATCTTTAGAGGTGATCATTTAGAGAGAAATGGTTTTCTGTACAAGATGAGGATCAAATTGATCTGCAATATTAATATTTTGAACAATTTCCACTACAGCTGTTGTAACTTCATCACAAGGAATTAATTTCCAGAATACAGAATTATCTCTATAAATCTCTATAAAGATTTTCATATACTACAAGAACAACATAAATGATTTATCAAGACCTATATGGACTGTAATTTAAATAAATTCTTGTTACAACTGCAAAGTTTTAAAGCTAGCATCACTACTGTTAGATACATATTTTTTTCAAGAATATAAATTGAGAAATTATTTAATGCCACTTTAAGTGATGAAGGAGCATGTCCTACTCAACTTTGGGGGTCACCCAACCCCCAAAACTATACTGAAAAGTTAGGTATTCTTCAGCTTGACCTAAATAGTGCCAAACATTCAACAATACAACTGCAGTTTTTAATAATGGATCATTTCAAGTCATACCAGTATATTTACATTGCTGATTACTAGCTTGCTAACACTGAACTACACTCTTTCCCAATCTGTCTGCTCGAAAACATGAAGCAACAGATTAAGCTTGAAAAACAACTTATGAATTAGGAACATGCACTTTGAGTAACAGGACTAGAGAAAAAACAGCTGAAAAAAAATCGAAGTCTGGCAAAAGTAAAGGACACTGTCAAATTAAATCAATACCGTCCATATTCCCACTCCTCTTCTATGCCAGAGTCAAAAATTAATTTGCCCAAGTAAGATATGGACTAAAAAAAAAAGCTGATCAAAATATATTTCTGTGCCATTAAAAGCAGCATAAGGAACTTAGCGCACTTCAAAGTAGTACATAAACTGATAGTGTGGAAGTTCATATTTAGGATCATGAGAAGCAAAGGAAACTGGAGAGCAGGAGAATTTTACCACTAACCCATTTCCCTGTGAACAGAGCAAACAAGTACAGTATTGATACAGTATCTCATTTACTAATATATATTTCAGTATTATCTTACCTGTCCTGTCAGGTTTTAAGCATATTCAACTTTTAAGAAACCTGTTTCCATGTTCAACTACCTTCACAGTAAAGAAATGTTTTCTAATGAGCAGGTGGAATTTTGTGGGTTTCAATTTGCCCCTAGAGCATCCTTGCCCTCTTTAATACACTCCTGAGCCCCACAAAGAATCTCAATAGAGAAGTGTAGAAAATGTAGAAAAATAATTTCCTGCTAATGTCAAGATATATAAGAAAGATTTGATCATGTTTGACTTACTTCAATAAATACTTACAAATGATGTAGTCATACTTAAGAATCCTTACAAAATATCAAAGAGAATGGCATGTATATTAATATATTTAGGCATGCTGCTGGAGAGTTGAGCGCCTTGAAAGCAGTCCATTAAACTAATTTCAATTTGAAATATAAAGTTGTTTGTAATTCACTTCCAGACACCTTCTCTTGCCTTTACTTAATAAAGTAAATTATTAAAAGACAAATAGTTGGCTGCTGGATTTTGTTTTTCTATTTGCCTTTTATTTATTTGTTTGCAGCTGTCAGAGAATGACTACATGTAGCAATTACCAAAGAACTACATTCAGCAAACTACTTGCAATGGGACAAAATGAGTAGATTATTATTATCTGGCTGGAAAGGAAAGGCAGCTGCTTGAACACAGTAGAAAGGGACGGGATGCTCCAGCAGAAGGGGCAGAGAGCAAAACAATGTGTTAAAGCTACTCTATGTGAAAAGTAGTTGGAAGGATTATGTTTGATACAACATCTTATTCATATATATCCCTAACTAGCCTATCACACCATTTACAGGCACTAAAGGACAAATATCAAAGAGAAGATAAAGAGAACACAGTTCTCCATCTTAGAGATATAGAGTGAACAATGAGAACAATGACATCAACTCACTTAAAAAAAGATGAAAATGCCATTACAGAATACCGTCAGCTCTTTAATTTGATCTTTTGAAGTGAAGCCATCTGGCCTTCTTAGCAGAAGACTCACTTCCTCAATGTGATTATAAGTATATAGTAAGGTAGGTATTCCAGAAAAGAGTACAGTAAGAGTTTGTACTTCTGACACTTGTACAAAAGTTTATGATGGTTACATCAATTATGAAATCACTTCAAGAATTCACAATTGCTAAATACTGAGTTTATATTTGATAATTCTGAAGAGTCCACGTTCGCAGAGTTAAGAAGCCTGTATTACCAAAAGCAATAGGAGTAATTATAAATTCTCATAATAAAGTCTCACATAAAAAACTCATGATATTATCTTAAATTTATGACATTTCCATTTTGCAAACTACTGACCGTTGCTTCAAGAAAAATCAAAAGTTGTTAAGTTTACTGCCCAGGCAACTTTTGTCATTATGTTTTATTAAACAACCTTAGCATTTTTAGAAATAATAGCAGAATATATATGCTTCCTTATTTCAAAAGTTTGAACAACTGCTTTGTAAGACCATGATTTGCAAGTATCAGAAAGTGACTTAGAAATATATCTCTCCTAAATGCAAACCAGGAGATTTTTGAATAATTTTTTCCTAATTTAACTCCAGATGCTTTACAACAGCCATATTTTCCTTTACAGAAATTAAATTAAAATAAAATTTGTATAACTCAGTAATTACACTATGCACAGGTAGAAAAGTTTTAACAGATACTTATAAGTTATAGTAATAATAAACCTCTATTTTCCCCAAACTAATCCTGTAGAAAGGCATAGTTATTCAAACAAAAGGAGCAAGACCTTATTCCTTCCCTGAGAGAAAAAGTATAGATATTAACTTTCTTCTTCCACACATGCTCACAGGGACATGATCAGGACATGGAGAACTACCTCTCTTCCTCCCTTTAAGGACAACAATTGAGGTCTCAAACTACTGTCGGCTGTTCACAGACTCAAGGGAGACAACTGTAATAATGACATTCACCAAGTGTTTTGCTTCTTGCAGCCATGAGAACAAAACATAGTGTTCATTTTGATTTGAGAAACTTTTTAAATCAGAGCTCATTTTGCAGCGCTCTTCAGTACCACTCAGCAGCACACTAGTTCCCATAGAAGTAAAGCTCTGATGAGGGACATCCTACAGTCCATCAGGAGACCAGTGGATTTGAAGTAAACCAAACAAGATCTCAGTGTATGCCAGCAACACACATTCTGAAGCAACATATGAAAAGTGATGATAGGAAAAAAGAAATGGAAAGCCAAGTTGGGGGGAAGGGGCAAGCCCCCAACTTCTCAACAGAGAAGACACAGTCAGATCTAGTATAATCTTGTCTTCCCCTCCAAATACTCTGAAGAGACTCAGAGGAATAGGAAGGAGGAAGACTAACAAAAAGTGGTATACACTAGGATATTTACCTGAAAGAATAAAATATAACTTAAGTATCTTAGAATTAGAGAAAACAGAAAAGATTAGACACTCAAGGCATGGTAACAGTAAGAACAGTAACATTAAGTGCGACTTAAATTTTTAACAAATACAATGACAGCAAAAAGTTAGCTTAACAGCTACAGCTAGACCTGAAGATGAGACAACCAAGAATAAAAGAAATTTCTCCTCAGAGCAGTTCCTTCACGCTTTCTAAAGGAAATGAACTCAGGACACAGCTATTGTCTTCACCGATACAGGCTTTACAATACTAGCATTTATAACAACAATTAGTAATGAAATCCAGCCAAAATCTGTCTTAAGAGTACAGATGAGAACGTATGACCAAATAATAGCTCCAGATAAATTTCCTCAAGAAACTAGAGATGGCAGCAAAGTCTCAAGCTATCAACTGAACAGCAAGAGAAAAAGTCAGATGAAAAATACAATTTCTAAATAATTCTTATATCCTTGTTCAAAACACTAAAACTTTTCAGGTTATTTTTCCCTTTTATATAAACATGGCAAAACATAGGCAAGCCCAATAGAGAGAACAGCTACAAACTGTAGCAAGTGTGTTTACTGCAATAATTTCAGACGGATTTTTTTGCACCTATCAAGTAAAACATTTTATAATTGGTATGTTTAAGTCTATCACATGTCAATATGAGCAGAGGTCACCACTGATTTCTCAAATGTTGCAGCAGTATAGATGAACCACTTTTCAGGCAGGTATTAGTTTTCACCTTCTCCCTCAGCATTGCAACTGTAACAAGTACTGAAAAAGCCCCAGCAGGCTTAGTACCAGAAACACAATTTTGAACTCAGCCTCCTGTGATACCTTAATTTTGTTAAAAGTATCTCAGTGACACAGGAACTTAAGTCCTTTTGTCAAAAGTAATAAATATTGACTGCAAGAATTACATAAGTTTAAGTGATCATCCCCCTTCCCTCCCAGATTGCATTCCTGCAGATACTTTAAACCTTCCATTTGTTTTTTAGCTGTAAAACATAACCAAGCACACATAAAGCATTCTATGTACAACTGCAGTATCTTACAGCTAAACTGTCCAGAAGGACACTCCAGCCAACAGTTCTGGTGCTCATTCTGCCTAGGTACCAATTGGACCCCATTTTCAGATGAAACCTACTCGTTCACGCCTAGTGCTGCACCACTTATCATTGTGTTGAATACTCACTTATTCTGGTCCCTATTCTGAGTATATTTTCCAACAGTCAGCAATATATTAAAAATATTCTTATCCAGCAGAGCAGGCAATTGGTATTTAGGAAAACTTTAAACTGATAAAACTAAGAAGTTGAAGCAGAAGGTACGTCTGCACAAGTTAAGGAAGTACCCTGGTTCAGTAACAGCTATGAAGGATTGAATGCTTTCCAGTTGGAAGTGCCTGAAACCGATAAAAAAAAAAAAATGAAACACTTGAGATCTAAGATTAGAGAAAGAGCTCCTGATATTTTTAAGCACCCTGTTTATTTTTGCTATCAAAGACAGTTGAAGTTTAAGGACTGAACATCCGAGAAATCCAGCCAACAGGTAACCATTTTCCATAAAGGAAAAAATGAATGAATCTAACGGATGCAAATGAGCAAAACAATTCTGTTCAACCTTCAGCTTTGAAGATTTATTTTCCTGCTGTAATCTAAGTCATGTTGAAGGTTTGGAATGAAGATGCTTGCACAAACACAAGCAAGGAGGAGATTGTGTCTGGCACAGGGACTGAAAAAAAAACAATGTTTTATGTAAATAAAGTCTCTTTTTTTTCTTTTTTTCCTCCAATCCAAACACAGAGGGCTTCCAAAAAAAGGTGCATTTTAACCCAAACAAGTTTTAGATCAATACAAAATACTTGAAATTTAAACTTATATATACATATGTGCGTATATATACATATATGAAAAGAGGGGCTCAAGAAAATATTTTAAAACTCTTAGCTACACTATCAATACTCTTGTGCACAATCACAGCAAAACTAGAAGTAACAGATTTAGAAGTGGTTTCTTTAAAAGGAGATTCATTTATGAACACTAAGCATGCTGGAGGTTCAGACTGCAGGCTATGCATGCAACTGCTAATATTTACATCCTGGAGGACCTCACCAAATTAAGGCATGCTTGAAAAACATCTATAAAACTGACCACATCATAAACGTCAAAGAACTTTGAAACTTCTTAATCTAAATATTCAAGAAACAAAGGAATACAGTTTAAAAATACATATTTTCCCACCTTCCCTCTCCCTCCCCCTCTTTCCTTGCCATTTTCTAGATTGCTACAGTTAGAGGTATTGGGCTATCTTCATGCTGCTCAGGTAGCCCTCTGGAATCCCAGATCCTAGAGACAAGAGAAGATGCCTGGAGAAAAGAAGACTTGCCCTGAGTAGAGGAAGATTGGTCAGAGAGCACTTAGGGAAACTTAATACCCACAAATCCATGGTCCCTGATGGGATGCACCCCAGAGTGCTGCGGGAGCTGGCAGATGTTATTACTAAGTCACTCTCCATCATCTTCAAAAAGTCCTGGAGAATGGGGGAGGTTCCAGAGGACTATAAGAAAGCCAATGTCATGCCGGTCTTCAAAAACGTCAAGAAAGAGGACAAACTACAGGCCAGTCAGCTTCACCTCCATCCCTCGAAAAGTCATGGAGCAGCTCATCATAGCTGTTGTCTCCAAACATGTGGAGGACAAGAAAGTGCTCAGGAGTAGTCAGCATGGATTTACCAAGGGGAAATCATGCTTAGTCAACCCGATAGCCTTCTGTGATGGAATGACTGGCTGGATAGAGGGCAGAGGGAGGGGGGGGAGACAGTGGATGTCATACATCTGGATTTCAGCAAGACTTTTGACACTGTCCCTTACAGCATCCTCCTGGTCAAGCTCCCGAAACGTGGGTTAGATGAGTGGACGCTGAGGTGGATTGAGAACTGTCTGGATGGCAGAGCACAGAGGGTTGTCTGTAGTTAGTGGTGTCCCCCAGGGGTCAGTCCTTGGTCCAGTCCTGTTCAATTTATTCATCAGTTACTTGGATGAAGGGACAGAGTGCCCCCTCAGCACAGTTTGCTGATGATATCAATCTGGGCTGATACCTCAGAAGGCTGCATTGCCATCCAAAGGGATCTGGACATTCTGAAGTTCAACAAGGCAAGTGCAAGGTGCAGCACTTGGGGAGGAATAACCCCAGGCACCAGCACAGATTAGGGGCTCACCTGCTGAAAAGCAGCTCTGCAGAGAAGGACCCGGACGTCATGGTGGATGACAAGTTGACCATGAGGCAGCAGTGTGCCCTTGTGGCCAAGAAGGCCAATGGGATCCTGGGGTGCATTAAGAGGAGCATCTCCAGCAAGTCGAGGGAGGTGATCCTGCCCTCCCAGGGCCCTCAGCCCTGGTGAGGCCACATCTGGAGCACTGTGTTCAGTTCTGGGCTCCCCAGTACAAGAGGGATGTGGAGCTACTAGAGAGAGTCCTGCGCAGGGCTACGAGGATGATTAGGGCTTGGAACATCTGCTCTATGCGTGTGCAGGGAGGTTGGACTAGATGATCTCTAAAGGTCCCTTCCAACCTTAAGGATTCTATGATTCTGTGATACAAAAAGCTAAATATACTAAAGAAAAAAAAAAGAGAAAGAGAGAGAGAAGAAAACATTTCATGATATGGTCCTACCTAATATTTGATTCTTGCAAAAGGTGTGCAGAGTCCAACTCTTTCCTCCCCACTACTAAGCCTTCTACCTTGAGGTAGCTCTGACTGCAAAGTAGGCCAGTTTCAGCCAGTAAAAATAGTAGAAAAATACCCCATCCAAAAGGAGAATACTTATAATAGCCACATATGTGGCTTATGCAGATCATATGAATGATTAAGTAGACACAAAGAGCGGGTGACTTATGCAGCAAGGACCAGAAGCACAGAAAAAAAAAAAAAAAAAAGAGTTAGATCTTCCTCTTTTGAGTAGCAGCAAGCTTAAAGGTGTGATTTTTGTGGTGTGGGCTGAATTATGCATTACTACAATGCAAGATATCAGTGCAAAAAGAGGAGAGAGAGGCTGCTACCCCTGTGCATAATGATTCTACAGACCAGCTACAACTTGGTACAGCTCACCACAGCCAGTGCTAGGACATGAGAGAATTTATGGAGATGCTACATTTCGCCTCAACCCCTGCCCACGTTAGCTGATCCGCATGGCCACGCCTGTGCTGACTACAGCCGGATATTTGCTCTCAACCTCTTTGAAACCTGCAGGACCAAATAGGTTGAGTTACATGTCAAACCTAAAGAGCTCCACAGAAAATCTGCTCTCTTCCCCATCATTCAGCACTTTATGGGAAAAGTTTCTCTGCTGATGCAGAAAGGAAGACATTATTCTCTGAATTTCTTCTCATCTCCCCAAGCTACTCTCATCCTAACCATCTCTCCATAAAACATAAGGAGGAAGAGGGGAGGAAGGGAGAGAGAAAGAATAACTCCATTGCTTCTTAACCATCCTCCTCATTTACAGGTGAATAGATCCTTCTAATCTGAGTGTAAATCAGTGACCTCCTGATGTTCAGAATTGTTCCTCACTGTTCAAAACGGGGAACAACATCTGGAGGAAAGAAAAAGAGAAAGCTGGACAGCTGGCAGCTCAATTTGCTGCAGCAGCTGCAGGATTTCCCTGGTGGAGGATGGCAAGTAAAGTAATAGGTGACTCTCTTGCTGGTTTCTCAAAGCTAGAACATCAGCAATGCAGCCAAAGATTCTGCTCATGGACCCTCTCACCCTAACAAAATTGGCAGGAAAAAAAAAAAAAAAAAGATAATCATATCTGAAGATTTTAGTAACACATACAGTTCTGAGCAGCTTAAGGGAGGAAAATATGGTCACTGCCCTTGAGGTGTAGTCTTGCCTCAGCAAGACTACACAGCTAAAATATATCTCCTTATCTATAGGACTCTTGCTCAAAAAAATTCTAATCTGAACCAACTTCCAAACTGTTAACAGCATTAATTACAGCAAAAATGCTTTAAAATAAACACAGTTTTCCAGTATAACTGAAAATGCCTCTTAAAGAACTAAAATGAAACTGAATACCACAATAAACATTGTGGTACAACAATTGTTCATAGACAAGCTCTCTGTAACTCTTTTAAACCACATATCCTTAGAAATTTACTGAATATTTAATGCCAGAAGTGACCACTTACTGCTTACACTATCCAGAATATAAGGATGCTAGCCAAAAAAAGAAACCAGAATACCTGGTTAGACATGCCATCAGGTAGTCAAAGAAACAGATGAAGTAGCCAAGTGAGAACTTATTTAACCAAATGCTATTTAGAAACCTCTGCAGAAATAAAAATATATAGAACCCAAAGGGCTTACAATGAATAGACCTGGACTATTTGCAACCAAAGTAACACTTAAGAGTACAGGAAAGATGTCTAAATGGAATTCTGTCAAGCAATATTTTCTTCTATAGTCTAAATAGCTCCTTCCTCCTGAGTATGAGAGATGTTGTACCAACGGCAGAAATATTCGCTTTAGTATTACTTTACAGTGGAATATGTTAGACAATAAACCAAAGAAATATTAGCATTTCTCTCAGGGTACCCTGAATATTGCAACAAAAGACGAGATGAATTACTAACTCTCTGGTTACCCTACCTTGCTCCATTGCAGAAGGGGAGGGGGGGGAAAAAAGGTGTGGAAGCAGACAAAGACTTTCTAATCAAGAAGAGATCCTTTATCTCTGGAGATTGTACTAGCAATAATGGTAATCAAGTGACAGAGGTGATCCTCCCAAAGGTTGTAACTGGTTTGTACTTTTTCTTTCACATTTTTTTTTTCACATTTTTTCTCTGGATCTTTTCTGGATTAAATTCTGATGACTCTTAGAAGTGTTAAATATTCAAATCCTTGTTTAAGACAAGATATAGTTATCGATCCTTGTACTCCTAAATTTACCCTATATTAAGACTTGACTGAATAACAATACTAGCATTATATTAATCCATTTCATTCTCACAGAGTGCCTGACTTAACAGGGACCTAGAAAAGGCAAGAAGGCATTTCTTGCATTATCAAATGAAATCCATGTCAAAGACAACACTTGAACACGTTAATCTAACAGCAGAATTGAATTAGATGTTGTGCTCATTTAATAAACACCTCTTCAGGGCTCGTAAAAGGGCCTCAGCTTGGGAAACAACAGTCAAAAAGCTGGCACTTTGTCCCAGATTACTTCAGAACATATGAACAGGGTTGCAATGCAAAGACCCCAAAATGCATTCTCCTTACTTCTCTCTGTAGAATTATCACAGGACAATTTTACTCTACCATATCCTGGACCTTAATTTTGATCCAGTTATCTATGTTAAGAATACTGAGCTGTAAACATAATCAAAGTTCACTTACTATATTCTTAAGAGCAAAGCCTGAATGAATAACCAGAGTCAGGAATGCCACAGAATAGGAGTGTTCTAACCGAGAAAGGGACACCCTTCTCAGACTGGTATCCTTTGGCCACTGTACCTCCACTATCTGTGACTGAGACCACCACCTCCATTTGCTTCCAACAGTTTCTGTATTTTCAGTATCCAAATCACTCATTTGATAACAATTTATTGTGTGTACTTTAAGAAAACCATTAAAAAAAAAAAAAATCTTTCTCAATAGCTATCGGCAGTCCCGAGCAAATTATTCAGATGGCCACAAGTCTACAAATGTTGCCAAAACTTTGCCACCTAATACCTCAGCAAGGTTCAGTGAATAAGCAGGATCGGATCATGGAAGGCGAAGAATTTGCTGAAGGTGTGTTCAAGTAAATAGCACACGATATTGATTAGCAGAAAGAAAAAGCTTAAGAATTCAGTGTTGGTAAGAAATATTAATAACTGAATATTCCTTGGCATGCAAATTCTTTGTTTTCAAAAACCAACATTACTACGATTACATTGTTAACTTGAAGTCTCTATACTATGACCTCAGATATTTGCACTTCAATAACCTTTTAACTGCTCTCTGCTAAGGTATATGTACTTGGCTATGAAAACAGTACATCTTCAGAAACCCAAACTGCTGCAGCAGGCTTCAGTATGCATTTCCCCATCAATGGAAGATACCGTAGGCATTTCTACAGAGCTTTTCCACATAAACTGGAAATTAAATTCAAGACTTCATCTACTTTTCATCTACTTCAAAAGAGCCAATGGTATGGGTTCAGGGTAACTAACAAACTGCTTAAGACTCTAGGAAGAGTATGATAACGGTCCATAGTTTTAATCTTCAAACATACTGTTAAAGATAGCCCAATAGATTAAAACCCACTAACATCTATAGTCCCCCAAAACATGATGTTTCATAACTTCTTATTTCACAGTAAACATCATTATAGTGAAAAGCTTACACAGGCACAAAACAACCATGACATGACGCCACATTGCACTTCCTAGGGGAAGAAGGTCTAAACAAGTAACCCATGCATATAAGTCACTTGTTAAGATACTAAAGCCATGGTATAAGAACCTACCGGGGAAAATAAATTCTTGAAATAAGTAAAGGCAAAAAGGCCCATCTGATCATCATTCCCTTGTCAGTACACCTGGATTCCAGCCAACCCAAACTTTTCCATTATTATTTCTTACATCAAGAATTACAAGTTACAGGTGCTATAGAAATCTATCACAGCCAGCAGGGATGTGCTAAAGAAAAGCCACAATTTCTGTTTCCAGGAAGGGAATAATTTCTTTTACCAATGGACATTACCATTCCACTGTAACTCATTCTGAATGTAACAGAAGTTTAGTAAAGGAACTAACCTGACCCTTTAAAATACAGTTCAATTTACAGATAAGTTCAAGTGAAGGCTCTCTCCCATGCTTTGGTTGGTCTTACCTAGGCATGTTTTTTATGTGTTTATCTGCATATGTTTATATGCAAAGAAATGAAATGGGTTTCTTGGGGGTTCTTTTTGCTGAGTGTATTAACTAACTAATGCACTGTCTTAAGGGTTTGGTCTAACTTTTGAAATCACTGGGGATAAGAATTTTGGTCAAGCATATACATTTTCATATTATATGTTAAAAATCTCTGGAAAAAGCAGAATTAGTAGGAAACTTTTTTCCCTATTAACAGTATAATTTAGCATAAAATACACACTTTCAACCCTAACCTCTTTCATTTCTGAAGTCAATGTTTTTCGATGGCACATTTAACATGACTATCATTGCAATATCGATCTAGGGTTAATTCTGCTTGATTATCTTTCATTATCATGACATCTATGCAATGGATTATCAAAAGACCAGTATATCAGACAGTGGACTAAGCAGGGGAGTACTTGTTGACAAAACATATAGGCCAGTCTTTCTCCTGATATTACCTTGTCCTTCATTAACATGAAGTAATGTGAAAAAGAAATGATCATCAAAGAGCACTTAGGTCCCAATTACTGAAGCCAACAAAGTTTCATTCTATTTTAATGAAAGGATCAAACTCAGCAATTCTTCAAAGCAAGGCAGCTTTTGGTCCTACAACTTCTCATAGAAAGCTGCTGTGGAATCTCAGTATCAAACTGGTTTAAAATCTTCTGCTTTGCAAGGTGTAAGATTACTCAGGACTAGTTTGCACACATTTACCTATCTGCTTTTACCCTCAAGAGCTACCTTCTATAGAGTGTTTAGCCACAAAAATATATTTGCGAAGTCCTTACAGTGTCCCCCAGTCTGCATTTTCCTGTATCAAATAAAAATCCTTCCCAGGCACTCTTAATAAAATTCTACTTCTCAGTCATTTCAGTCACCTTATCTACATCATGAGGTTGTACGCAAGAGCGTAGCAGCTTATCAAACCATTAGAAAAAGTTGAACAAGTGGAAAGCAGAATACTGGTTAACATGTTGTATTTTGCAGCTAAATCGCATAACTCTTAGACTATTAACCTGCAGTTAGGGAGAACTCCATAAGTAGAAACAGGTCAATGTTACCAATGAAACCTGTATCACAGTAACTTAGCTAAATATGTACTCTAGCAACTAGACACTTCAAGTAATCTGATGTTACTTTTCTGAAATAATACACATGCCTATGACCTCATGCTTAAGTCAGATTCATTACAGTCTGTTCATTCATTCATTATAAACTCTCACTTTAATACAGAAAACTGCTTGGAATATGTTTTGTTAATACATCAGTATTTTAAGCAATAGTAAGGAATTCAGTAGTTAAATCAGACAAATCATTTTCTCTACTGCTAAAGAATCCCTTTCCCTCTCCTTCCCTTTCAAACAATGAGTGTTCAGTGCAGTTATTTCACATTTTTTTGCAAATAAATTATTTGCATCAGTTTTACAGGAGATTCAAAACTTCAGTGGTGCCCTAGAGAAAAAGGCACAACAAAATCATACTGAAATATTTTGATACCACAATTTTCAAAGTTATTAGCACAATTCTCGGACAAGGAATATGAGCTCTCTCCTCTCTTCCCTACTCATTCTCTCACTAGAACATAAATCTAAAGCTTCTCCATCTAAAGGTAACAGCTCAGGATGGAAGTACAACAACCCTCTTTACATTTGATGTTATTCAGATACTAGTCTTTGAATGTAAAAACTCCTCTATCCATTTCAATCCCTCTACCCTCACACTTCCCCCACTACTTTCTCATCTAGAAGACTAGGAAGCCTGGAAGCCTAGAAGACTTCCAATTTCTAGACACTTTAGCTTCTCTTACCAAGGAGGCTAAGCAGAGAGAATCATCCCATCACTGAGGAAGAAGGTATAAAGAACAACACAAGTCATCAGCGTAAAATGTAGAAAAGAACTACTCTGAACCCAGACACGTTGCAAAGAACATCCTGGAAATTTCAATAGTATTAACACCTATTATCACATGGGGTTTTTTGATACTAAAAATGGCAAGAGTTGCACAAGTACTGTGCATATATATATGACCCAGTAAATGGGAAAAGGTACAAAAATTTGCATAGTGAGTTTTAAGCGTCTGTTAGCACATGAACAAATGATTTTAATTGTAACCAATACCCATTTCAAAACAGAACTTTTAATAATTTTAATCATATAATACTTAGAGATTCAGAATTTGCATAGAGGCATACCAATATCAACAACTATTCTGAAAGCAATCTGTAATTCTGCTTTTAGAAAGATCTGACAGTCTTTAGGGAACTTCTCCAGTATCAACTTAAGTCAACATGAATCTTAAGTGTCTAAGTCAAAAGCAGCTAATAGGAAATAAACAGAACAAGTACTAGAGACCAAATTATTCCTACCATAAAAACCAGTTCTAGTTTTCTAAATTCAATACCAGCTATATCTATTCTAACTTAAAGACAGCTATTCTTTTTAGCATAGAAAAAGCTAATACTATATATATATATATATATATATATATATATTTATACGGAGCTGCTGGGATAAGCTTATAGTTTTCACTAAGGGAAATCAGTGAATACCCAAGATGTTTTAACTCTATATCCACTAACTTTATGAATTACTAAATGCATTTTGACTAAAAATTCTTATTAAAAAATAACAAAATACACCTGGTTAAATATTTTAGCTTGTGTGCTTCTCAATCCATATGCAGGGAGAACCTCTCCAAATGTTATCCTTAAGCAAATCTGAATGGCAGGCCTGTTCCTCCTGGCCCTTCTATTCTCCTGTACTCATTTAAGAAAAATGCATACTTAGAGAACTTAAACACTTGAAATGTCTGTAATAAGCAGTTTATCATTCTATCATTTCAGTCCATTCATTCATATAGTACTACAGCATACTAGTTACATACTCCAGCACACCAAAAGCTATTGTTGCTGTGTTTATGCAAAATAAGCCAGTTTACTGTATGTAAAACTATTAATCTAAGTTTAAAATAAGCCTCAGGAAACTAGATTGCATGTTTTCTACCAGGAAACCATCACACAAAGATGACATTTTTTTTCAAGTCAACAGAACAGGAGTTAAGGGATTTCTCTTAAAAGTTTCACTGTAACATGACTGAACATTTGGCCTAAAATCTCTTCTCAACACCTTTTGTGAAAATACCAATCTATTTAAAATGAGAGAAGTAACTATTTACTTAGGAAAGATGGTAAGTACATACAGTTAAATATTTCATACCTCTGAAATGCAAATCAGGGCCAGATATGCTATTTGTAAGGACTGAATTACAGTATCAATCAATAGTAAATCACAGAAACATGTGCACATTTAGTTGATGCTTCACTGAAAGGTTTTTACCAAGATACACATATAGCAATTCAAAGCAGATGTACAGTAGTCTTCCTCAAGTTGCTTAAACAGAAACAAAGTGGTATGTAAAATTGTGCACAAAATAGACATTGCATTCATGGTCCCTAGGAAGTCACCTACATGGTGTTTATACAAGTGTATGATACTAAATTTTTATTTTAAATGTTTTTAGAAGACTCTCATGACATCTGTGCAGAACCTAAGTAATCAGCTAAGCTATCAACTCTTCACACTCTCACTGCTGTTAATTTCAGTGATCAACCCTTTTTTTGCCAGTGCTCTTGGCATCATTATGCTAATCTGATTTAATATTTGTCCGATCAATTTGCAACACAATGCTATCTGTATTGCCTAAATTTCATGGGAAAATTCTGTAGCTAATATATAACTCACAGCTTTTGTGCTCTCTTCAAATTCTCTGGTCACAAAACAAAAAGCTATTTGAAATGTGCAGAGGTTTGGAGTTCTGTGAACGATCCACACTCTATAAGGATATGAAGTCACCTTAAACATAATCACTGTACATTTTTTCTAATACTAATAGGCACAAATAAAACACAGTGTGAACTGCATAAAAACATTTGTGAAATAAGTCTGCCAAAAATGATCTTCAAAACATGTTTAAACAGCAGTCTGGGTTTTCTGCTACAAAAACTCACCATGAGCCACCAGCACTAAGTTGGAGCAACCACTTACAGCTTACGCCAGCAGAGAAGGCCGATGCAGCTCGCTATTTTGGAAAGTTGCTTGCGTTACCAGGAAGGTAATAGGTTGTTAAATGACAGAACTACGTGCTGAAACTTTTGCAGGGTTGCTAGGTCTGTAACTAGAATTTTTGCATAATTCTGTGTAAATATTAATTCCCAAATATTATTTTAACCCCATTTTGGAAAGTAAGCAGCCCTTAGTATAACACCTGAAGAGCATCCTGGTGGAGAGTGGGCAAAAAAGCATAAGCAGAAAACAAATCTTTGTTTAAATTCAAAACAATTATTCGCATAAAACAAATTATCAGGAAGAAACAATCTGCAGGCACCCAAGAACAGAATCACTACTAAGGCTTCCACAGCAACTGCATAGAGAAAATTACCCAGTCCCGATATTCCTATATCTCTTGCGTCCAATTTGCAACATGAGCACAACTAAAGAAGATACACAAAAGATGAGTAATAAGCATAGAATGGATTTCCAAACCAGACAGTCACAACAAACGGGGAGAGGGAGGAAAATGGGCTTGAGCTTTAGTTCTTAACTGCCCTCTGGTTTGGGGGATTCTCTTCATTTTCTTGGTGTGATTATACAAAGACTGGTATTCAGACTGTCATTTTCACACACCAGTTCAAGTGGCAACCCAAAAATGGACAGCTGGGCAACGCTAGCGAGTACCTTAACACAAGCCCTGAGCACTGTTTAACAGCGGTTGCATAATAAGATGAAAAAGGCCAAGCTCCCTTGCTGCCCAATGCATCTTTATTTCCACGAATGAGGATGGAGCGGGAGAGATCTGCAAGGAAACCGAGCACTACCTGAATGTCACAAGTGCCGCCACTAGCAAGCTGGTTATTATGCAGCAAAGCAAAGCAACAAATAAATAAATAAAAACGTAACACCTGGCGCACAAATATGCAGTGGCCCCGTGGATAGGTGGATCCCCTTCCCCAATAGGCGATCGTTGATGGGTGTGCCAGGAATGGGATAAACGGAGGGGGGGGAGGAGAAAAGGGCTGGGAAGCGGCTGCTGCAGCCCGCCCGAGTGATGGCGAGGTGGTTAATCATGGTGGCTGAGGAGAGAGCGGGTCACTTCTCCCCCCGCCATCCCCCGCGCGACGAGGGCGGTGGGCAGCGCGCCGAAGCGCGCTGGTCACGTCGCCGCCGCCCGCACCGGCTCCGC
>JAWLRI010000379.1:2415589-2449243 GCA_034781795.1 Crypturellus tataupa | reverse complement strand
CAAACGGGTCTTGAAGATCTCCAGGGAAGGAGACTCCACAACCTCTCTGGGCAGCCCGTTCCAGTGCTCTGTCACCCAAGATGGCAAAGTGTAAGTGTCTTTTCCTCAGCTAAGTATTGCCTTGTTTTGGGCAGATGCTGAGGGTGTTTGGCTGCTGTGATCTAATACACCAATGAAGCTCACAGTCGCACTTCAAAATCCATTTGCAAAAGTGCAACATTTCCCATATAAGAATAGCCAGCAACAAAGACAGGAAAACTTAAAAATTACCTAAGTCCTCACTGAATAGATTTTCTTTGTTAGCTATTCATAACCATTTCTTTTTTTCTCCCATTTCTTGTGTACTGTGTATTTTGAACAATCTTGGTTCAATTACTGGAGAGTTCAGGGACACACGCTTACTTGTCCGCTCCCCAGTTACAGCTTTTTGTCATTGGCAGGTATGGATTAAGTAATATGAATTGTAGTGGAAATCTCCCCATGATCCTTTAATTGATTTTTTTAATTAAAAAGCTCTTACAAGATGTGCAGAGGATAAAAACAGCTAATAACAACAAGCCAAAATTCAAGCTGTCTCTTCAATATTTTCCTAAATGTAGATTTGCTACCATATGCTACAATCATGCACCTATACAAAGAAAAACAATTCAAAATTACATCATAAGGACAACCTCCAAATGCCAAATACAGCATTGAAATAAAAACATTTTTTCTCTCCTTTCTTCCTTTTCTTCTCTCTTCCATTTGTCGTTCCCTCAATATTTTTTGCAGAACATATTAATTTATTTTGAGTAGACAGGTGCCACCCCAGTAGCTAGGACCTCTGGAAGGACCTTGTAAAACAATGGGAAAAAAAAGGGACGGGGAAGCTTTGATGTAGGTAAATGGAAGGGAATACTGCATCTAGAGCAAAATTTAATCCACGCCATCTGTATGTGATACTGAACTTGGCAGCTACAGCTCTGGAAAGAGTGCTCAGAGTCACCCCTGACATTTCCCTGAAGCCACTGCCTCAGGTTCAGAGGGAGCTGAAAAAAGCCAATGAAGTATTGGGTGTCCTCAGGAGAGGCATGAAGATGAGAGACTGTGTCATTTGCCTCCCTACAAACTCTGGTGACCCACACCTGGGAGAGTTCAGGGCTTCCCATGTCCGGAAATACATAACAGAGTTTGAAAAGGAACAGAGAAAAGCAGCAAAAATGTCCCAGGGATAGACCACCTACTTCAACAGAAGTCAAAAGGATGGAAGTTACCAACCTGAGGTTTACAAAACACGAAGGTGGTAAATGCAGAACCACTCACTAAAACTACTAGGAAGGTGGGTTGAGGCAGTTAGATGAAAGTACTTTTTAAAGTGCTTTTAAAAAATGTATACATATATATATATATATGTACACACTGGGTAGTAAACTTTTTGAAACATGCTGCACAGATGGACTGCACAGACCAATAGTATCATCAGGTTCAAAGCGGCCAGTTCAGGAATGACAAATCCTTACAATGAATCCTCACAACGAATCCTTACAAACAAATGCTAGAAGGAGTAGGCAGGGATGTGCTCTTTAAACCTCTCTAATAAATTAAGGTGCTGGGGAAGTAGAAGGGCAACTGACTACAGATAGTGGCTAGGGTTTCATGGTCTTCCTAAATAGTATCTTCTACTGCCACTATTTTCATTTTTAGAGGTGTAAATACAGTCCTCCACTACAAAGTGTACAGTCAACTTCTCCACATTCAAGGAAATCACAAAAGACAGCACATCTAGAATATGAACCATGAGTCTTACTTCAGGAAGAACATGTTACTGAGGTTATTGCAATAAATATGAAGTTTTTTTCTTTTCTTATCCTATTGGGTAGGTAGGGTTGGGTGAACTTACTAAGGCATTAAAGCATTTCTTGCACTCTTAGGCTTTTGCTTCTATCCTATGCTTCATTTTTCACTCCTGTCTTTGTCCTTTATTTTGTCCTCATTCTGCCACCATTTTTTCAAGCCCAATTCATTAGTCTTGAGATGCCTGGTTGTTTTTGTTTTTTGTTTTTTTCTTCTTACTGGATGTGCAGTAATGCAGCCCAGTAGATGACAAGTCTTGCAGTTGGAGACTTCTAAGACATGATTGTGGCTTTATGACTTATCTTGTAGCTTAAGAGACAAAACTCTGCTCTACCTCGCTGCTTATATCTATATTTACATCCTGCTCATTTCTTTCTCTTTCTTACGATTTTTCTTTCTGAAATGTCATATTGTATCCAAACTTAGAAGTTCTTTTTATCCTTCAAGAACAGAATCACCTGCAGTGGAGGGAGTTAGTATAGACTTCCTGATTTAGACCTTCTCAAAGTTACAATTCTTAGATTGTTGGAGCAGATTTTTGAAATTCAGCAGAGAAAAAGTTCTGGAGGGCAAAGATGTATGCTTTCTGTATCCTGTGAAATTCTGTTTAGCTTGGATGGAGAAACTGATAGAGTAATATCCTTTTTTTTTTTTTTTTTTTTTTTTTTTTTTTTTTTTCCTATGGCTTGTGCTGGCAGCAAAAATCTGGCAGGCTGACAAGACAACCAAACATGAGCATTCTCATCTGAAGTCTACTGCAAACAGTATTGTGCTGAGAACCTAAAATAGACAAGTTGTATCAAAAAAAACTGTAGTGAAAATCTTGGGGACAGCACAGAGAAAAAAACCAAGCCACGCTTAGTTTGTTCTGTAATACCTCACTCTTACTCTGGTGCCTGGAGTCTCTTTGATCTCTTCCTTTGCAGGCTTAGGAGCTCACTTGTTTCAAAGAAATTGGAGCTATACTCCCCTGGTCATCACCTGTGTGCTACATGTGATCTGAATCTTATTAGAGATTTTGAAGAGTAGGTTGTGGCCGTGTCATTTAGAAGAAAAAGAATACTTCCATGAAGACTAAATGTCATTTTCTTTGAGGAAAAAAAAAAAAAAAGCCATTATTGTACTATATGCAAGATTGTTTTGAAGACTGATGCCCTATTTGTGCAAACTGTGGGAAAGTCAATAGAGACTGTAAGAGAAGATGTAAAGAAGTGGAAGGATAATCTTGATAATAGAACAGGAGAATGCCATACAGGTCAATATTTTTTTTGCTTATTTATAATACAATGTTATCACTGGTGATGCTTTGCTCATTGTTTATGCATGAGGCTAATGCACTCACTTTCATGTTCCTTTGGGCACCAGTGCTCATTTGGAAACACCCCTTTGCCCTTAGTTTTCTCAGACATCTAGGTATATAGCAGTTTAAATAAATCTCTCTGTTCCTTCACAGTGTAGAATCTATATGTTATTATAGCAGCAGAGCAAAAACAAGGATCATGGACATTTATTAACACATTTTAAAGATCTGCACTTACAATAGATACCTGTTCTTCCTTTGGTATATGTTTTATGGGTGATGACTCCTAATCAGAAGTTCTGTCTGATGCAAGTAATATCCTTTGCATAAGTAGCACAAAAGTTGTTGGCAAAATTGAGTTCTAAAAAAATATATTTTTATTACCAAATACAGAAGACAAGGCTTTAGTAGTAACAATATTTTCTGGGTGGAGAAAAGCCAAAAGGAACATTTTTTGATGAATTCTGAGAATTTTCTGCTCCAGTCATTCTAGGCTGCATTGGGTGGATGGGCTTCTTCAAGAGGCCTATAGAAATCAGATCTCTGATGATGGAAGAAGATGCATTTCAATACCTCTGGTTTTCCCCAACTTATGGCACAGAAGTCTGTCCTGCCTGTCGTTCAGAGTCAGAACTGGTTGCTTCCAGTGCAATGCTTTTAGGCTAATTGAAGCCATCGTTGGTGCTGACCCAAAGCTGCTGTGACGGGCAGCAGTTCAAGAGTGGAGAAGCAGCTTTGAGGCTAGCGCAGAGCAGGAAAACGCACTGGCTGTCCTCACCATGCTCTGTTTTTCAGTCAGATGCCACAGACTTTCTTGATTTGGGGGTTCTCTTTGAGGAGGGATTACAAGTGTCCTGTTGTCCATTTGGTGCTCCACACCCACGGGCTTTGGGTCTGCATGTGCTAAGGCGCCACTGCCTTGCTTGGAGGGCAGCTCTTAGATGGGAGGTCTGAGTTCTGCCATAATAGCTGATTCTCTCAGATAAGAGCAAATAAAAAGAATGCATTTCCTTGTTCCAGAAGCCAGATGTTATCTAACTCCCCCCTAAATTTAACATTCATATCTAATAATTAACTGCTAAGTGCTTATTTACAGTAATTGACAAAAGAAGGGGTAAACCATACCAGGAGTGGGAAAGTCCTGACTCACAGTCACAGGCCTGATGGTGTTTGTGTTGCCCCTTCTATTTTGCCTCTGATTGGAAATCAGAAGATAATCACAGAGCAGATGTGGCCCAAACTGTCTGGCCACAGCATATCAGTTCAAGGATGTGAATAGCCCACAGACCAGCAATGTAATACACATAAGCACTCAGTTACTGCCTCTGCTATGGCTACACACAGGGCTCGGGGAAGGTGAAGATTCTTGCAAGTGATGATTAACTTTTTGTTTATTTTTTTTCATGCGTTTTCGCATCTTCAGAGTTTCTAATTTGGATCTCCTCCTGTTAAAGTCAAGGCAACCAGCAGAGGTACAGGACACCTATGATTCAGAGGTCTGCACTTGAGCTAGTTATCTTGGATTTCATTTATAGCCAGTGGTCAGAAACAGGTCTTTCTGAGACATAATTCATGTCATTCCAACATGGACATGTTAAACAGGACAAGGGGAATTGCACTCTAAAAGTTTCAGTTTCCATCCATGCAGTGAAAAAGGCGTACTTTAGGATAACTGACTTAGAAGTAGACTTCTGTGCTGTTGTTATCTAACAACACAAATCTTGCCTCAAGTAATGGCTATGGATGTTTGACACTTTTGGAGCCAAAGTTGAAGGGTCAGCTGGACTGAGAACAGAAGATTTTACCTACTCACTCTGTATCTGCTGAGATGTAGTGAGTAACTCCAGAAAAATTCCATGTTTCCCCTCCTAAAAGATAAAGAGAAATCACCTTTGATCTTTCAAGTGACATACTTTAAAGTTTTATTTTAATATGGTAGTGGGTGCCCTAAAAGAAAAGAAGAAAATAGCTTTCTTTTAAAAAAGTAATGGGAAAAATGAAAATCCCTCCCATATGCTGAGCATGAAAGAAAGTTCAAGGGACTGGGTTGTTCTGCGACGAGCAGGCTCCAAGGAGTTTGATAAAGATCTGTCTTACTCAAGAGTGTGAACTCTTAACAAGAGCATTGCACTTTGCAAGCTTCTATTTAACAATTGGTTAAAGCCAGAACCTCTTGAAGGCATAGTTCCCAGCAGCTTCCTTCTTGCATCCTGAAATTAAACATTAACATAATAAGGAAGTTCAGGTACTAACTTAATCTAACTTAATGAACAAACACATGTTCAATTAGTCTCTGAGGTACTCTGCACTGATTCATGGAATTGGAAATCTCTCCCAGAGTATCAATACTCTCGCTGTCAGATGGCAGCAAATCTGTTAATTCGAGTTGGTCATGTCCAGAAACTAATTCATCTCAACCTACTGCAGCTGTTGGCTGTCAGATTTTCTCAGGTAAAGTGACTGGGTTGCTACTCTTCCTTCAGAAAAGGTGTCACTTATTTCTCTGCATATGTCCACCCGGTGTGTCAACTTCATCTGACCATAGGATATTTCTTGTGACATTATTGCTGTCCACAGTCATTGCTTTTCATCGTAGATGCTCTCACAGTTCTTTTTGCAAAATGGTGACAGCTCCCAGCACCCTGGTTCATGTTTTCCTTTTACCTTCACTCCCCAAATCTATTTTCCCATACATCTGCTGGTTGCCATGACTTTGACATGAGTTTCTAATAGGGCAAGCTTTCTTGTTTTCAGTTCCCTGTTGAAAAAATGTCAGCAGGTGACAAGTCATGTTACATCGGTACCACTCTGTTATTTAGCAGGACTAAGTACGGATCAGAATTGACATCCATTTCTGTATGCTTTTTAACACATTTTTTTTTTGCCTACCTGGAGAGTCTAGAGAGGATGAAGGTTGTGGTTATGTGACTAAACCCAGATTTCAGAGCAAACCAGTTAAAAACAAACATGATAAACATCACACAGTAGTATATCAAGTATATCAGGCCTAGAACATCAACTCAGTTTTGGGAGGTCATCTTTCTAAACTGTTATGTTTTCTGTCAACAACCTGTTAAGAAAATGAGAATAGTCTGAAATATGTAGCTAGGGGTAAGGGAGTGTTCACTGTATATTTTCCTTTTCCAGGCAAACATACTAGCTTGTTTCTTCTTTGCATTGGGAATAAAAAGTTCCTAGGCCTTATGACAAGTCTTACTACTTCCTTAATGTCTCTGTTCATTTAAGATCAGAATGAAACCTTAGTCTCTTTCTTAGATTTTTTTTTTTAATTCCTAAATGAGTTTACTCTGTGCTTTTTATCATTTTCAGTAATATCTTAAGAATGATTGCTAGAGTTTCTTAACTCATCCATCTGGTGCTAAGAGCTTCCCTCAGTTCTAAACTGGTTATCAGTAGGCTTTCAGTAAGGGCAGTATAAGGGACTGGCCAAAGTATGTAAGTAGCTTTAATTACCTTTGGTAGGACTTTTTTTGTGTGTGCATGTGTGTGTGAGAGAGCAGCTTTGACATTCTGTTTTTGTTTTTACTGTTGATTTTTGTCCGCTTGATTCCTATAAAATCTAACTCTGGATTCTGAACCAATGCCCTATTGGTAAATGCTCTGGAGAATGTGCCTGCACCTAAACTCTTCTAAGTTTGCAGTTAAGTTGCAAATCCTGTATCTGTAGCTGAAAATCCCTCTTTAGTCTAAAGTATTCCTTACTTGATGCTGTTGCTTACAGTCAGTTTCAAATAAACCCGAGCTTTCAAAAATTAGGACATGAACTTTTCTAACTGCTGGCTTTTTGACAATTGCCTCCTCTTTTTGAGCACATGACATTTTGTTAGTGCTTGCAACAGGCAACCTGCTGCCTTCCCTTTCTGGCCATCCCCTTCATCCTTGTGCCACTGCCTTTCTTGGAGCCAGTCGTAGGCAACTTAGTTCTCTGATTACTTTTATAGGTCGTTAGTATTAAGCTCTCTAAGTCCTTCAGTTGCTCAAAAGCCTTGCCACTAGCACTGATTCTATTTTCTCAAATGTTTTATCATATCTATTGGTTTTGTAGAGTAGCGCTCTTAGAAAGTTCATTCTGGCAGCCAGATGAGGCACATATTTGCTTACAACATTCGTCTTTCCAAGGAATCTTTATTCCTTTTCTTATCTGTCAGGCTAGGTATACTAATGATAACATCAACCTCCCTTGTGTGATCATTTCCTAAACTGTTCTAGAAAATGAGCTGGATTAATGAAGACTTATTATTTAAATTGCTGAAGCTCCCCAGCTCATTTTGACTAAACACATGAGCTTCAACCACGTCTGCTAGAACTAGAATAGATGACTATTGCTCCCTAAGCATCCTGCTTGTCCCCATTGTAAGATTATATGCAGAAGTTTAAAACTTCATAAACTGAAGCTGCTATGACTAAATTTCTGAGTATGTGCTTGTATGCTGAGCTAGTTTTATATGACAGCATGTAGCTCTGCACAGAGTAATATGCTTTCCTAAAAGATCACTCATTTAAAATTGGCTCAGATATTTGCACTTTCCACTGTAGCTTTCAGTGCAGTTATACCCTTGGTTCATTTTATTTTTGCTACTAGGCCTTGTTCCATAAGTACACAGAGCCTAAGTGCTTGAATGAAATTTGATTCGTTCACTGCTGATTTCTTGCTGACCACCATGGCTAAACCTGGCTCTCCACACGAGCTACTGGCTTGTTTCAGAGCCTCTGAAAGCTACGGTTCCCCATGATGAACAACCTTTTGGCTGATACTCACAGCAAAAAACAGCTGTAATGCAGCAAATGGTCTCAGATGTTTTACTCTACACCTGTGCATTGCACTTATAGCTACCACTGATCTTTGAATTAAGTCCCTCAGTGCTAAAAATACTGCAGGAAATAGTTTGTTGCAGGTATGCACAAAATATTGACAATTAAATTGTAATAAAAATGAATGTGAACACTCGAGGATTCTTCCTTAAATGTGAAAATATAAAAGGTCTCAACTGAAAACTTGCACCCTTGTTCTACTAGAATTACACCGAAAGACAAAAGTTAAGATTTTCAGAAGAACAACTGCCTTTAGGTTTAACCTCCCGTTACAAATAATAGAAGATTGGTAACATCCTTTGCTCTGTTTCTTAAAGATTATGATGCACATTTGTCTGATTTTTCATTTCACCTTTTCCTCTTTATGCTTTGATTTTTCATGTCACACAAATGACACAGTAACCTAAATATAGCATAAAATCTCTCACGAGACTCTCTCTTAAATTAATCTTATGAAAAGAATTGATTAAACATAGTTCTTGACTAAAAATTAAATTTTCTCTTTCTCTTTCTGTTTGACTCAAGGTCAATTTTAACCACTTTTCTCATTCTTCTACAGAGGCAAAATGTTTTGGAAAACATTTATGAGAGGGAGAAATAGCAAATTAAACCTGGTCCTCACATAATCTTAAGGCAGATGGAACTCTCTGGTTCAATCCTGCAGCACAATGAAAGATCACATCTGTAATCTGTTCCCTAGAGTTGGGATTACTCTCATATGTAAGATTAAGCATGTATTTACATATCTGAAACCTTTGCTTTGTTCATTTAACTGAATCTGCCTTCTGTATGGTGATAGCAAATTCAAATGCTCTCTGAAAACATACCTGACTTGTGTAGCCACTTTCCATAAGGAAAACAGTGCAGGAGAGAAGTTAACCAAAGAGTCTGTACCAAATTCAGCAGCTGTCCTGATCTGGGTGATTATTTCTTTGCTTCGTCCTCTTGCTGCAGAATCCCAGGCCTCAGAACAGATCCGTGGGCCATGTGTCTGGACTATAACCCAGAACCGTATGCTTTTACTTCCCTTTTCTTATTATGCTTATGGAAGACATGCTAGGCAAAAAGTGACCCGAAGGGCATCTTTTACCATATGAAAGCCTATTGCCAGGACATCAGCATGAATGATCATGTTCAGTCTTTAATGCAGGTTATTGAGATAAGGTAAAATAGTGCCCTACACGGATTTAGCACAAGATTGAAATAATATTTTTTGATTCAATCCTAGCATGTAGAAAAGAAGGGAAAAACTTTTCACTCAAGTCTACTATTTAGATGGTGCTTTGGCAAACAGAGACTCAATAGTTCAGGTGAAATAAGATAAAAAAGATATGTGTGGAATATGGAAATCAAGACCATAGTACATTGTAGGAGAACCCACTGGCATTGACAAGTGTTGTTATGATGTATTTATTTAAATAAGTATTTACATATGTGTGCATTCTGATAATAACAGTTTTAAGTTTCTAGCACTCTCCCTATCTGTTTGGATATTGGTCTTGCATCAGTTCGAACAGGACTCAGTGACTCCATTAACCTTGTTGTCAGGTACTAATATTTTAAACTAGACTGCCATAAAACTACTAGCAACCAGAATTTACCCCACAGAATTATTACTCTGAACTCTGCAACAAACTAGCAAAGAGTAAACAAGTTCAAAATTCTGTTGGTGTCATTTATCTCAGGCTTTCTGCAATTAGGATCCTGTGCAATATTGTATGAAGCTGAAAACCAATGCAGTATTAAAATGACCATACTGAAATAAATTAACCAGATTCTCTAAATACATTATATATGTTAAGATCTTGAAACTAATATCTGCAGCATACCAGTACATTAATACTAAGACTGCACTGTTCTGGCTTTGAGAAAGAAGGCACAACAAAACGTGTTTATACCTGTGCTTACATTGGCCATTAGGGAAGGAAACAATGAAGACTGCTGAGACAGAAAGCAGAAGAATGAGAGCTGTGAAACAGGTTTTTGAGCAAGAAATTTTGGATTGTCATGAAAATTCCTTCTGTCCCAGCATTAGAACAGTTAAACTTGAACCGAAACACTTGGCAATTGTGCTCTGCTTGGAAATATTTATAGAAGGCTAATACTTAGCAGGTGGTAAAATTTTCCTTCCAAAGATCTCAAAGCATTTTTCAAAACATTAATAATCAAGCTTCATAAAAATTCATATGCAGCTTTTCCAGATGTGTCTACATCCACACACAGGCAGCTCAAAGCCCTGCTTTCTGGTCCTGCAGAGTGAGCCTCTGCTCAGCACCTGTGGAGTGTTTTCTGTCCAGTGCAGTATGGAACTACCTGGAAGGCTGACAGGTCATTCAGGACAGCTGATTTGCTGCCGGCTTATGTACTCGGACTTCTAATATTCTGATGGAGACATCTAACAACCCCCCACCCCCAAAATCTGCACCGCGGCAAACACAGAGATCAACCCCCGCCGAAGCCCCACATCAGATCTAATCCCGTGACATCATTAAGTATCATCTGCGTTTGAGAAAGGAGGGACATGCGGAAATATTAGAAAACTTACTTAAGGGTACACTGCCAGTAACTGATAGGTCCGAAGCAAGAATCCAATGTTGACTCTGAGTCGCCCACTTGCATTACTAGGCTGCCTTCTCTTCCAGGGATATACAGTGCAAATGTGAAATGAGAGACCGCAAAGGTATTAGCTGAACAGATTGTAAGTGCCCTGGACAATCTTGTGATTACAGCCCTTGTGAGCTTTGTTTCACTACTGGGTAAATTGGATTAAACAATTATGAATAGGTAGGAGACACCTACGTGAACATAATATGATAAGAACAAACATTTTTCCATTAAAAATAAAGGTAAGATTTTCCATACAGATGCATCAAAATTATTTGTATTCTAAAAAAAAAAAAAAAAAAAATCTTTGTTAAAAAAACTGTGAAGAAAGCTAATTGCTGTGGAAGAAGAAAAAGTTTTGTCTTAGATTAGAAACACAGTGAGACAGATAAAGAAATGTTTGAAGTGGTTTGTTTTAACTGGGCAAAGATTGATAGGGGGATGACCTGAGGCTGAGTACCAGTACTGAGTGATTAATATAATTCACAATCTGTAAAGGAATGAGCAGTGAAGTGGCAACATTTGCAATATGACAGGATTGTTTGGGATAATTAAAATGAGAGACTGAAGAGCTCCACTGAGATAACTAAACTAGATCACTGAACAATGTAATAGTCGATGAAAATTAGAGTGGGCGCCACATTTTGAAGAACTCCTTGAACTGCACATGCAGATGTCAGAACTCAAAGTTAATGGCAAACAGTAAAAAATTTTGAGTGAAAACTTCACTGCCAATCTAGGAATGGCAAGGAAAATGGTATGGATTTATACGCTAAGTAAATCTGTGGTATGTTTGTTTGGAGTATTTCAGTTCTGATCATCATATAAAACAGAATGATGAGGAAAAAAAAGGTCAGAAACAACTGGGAAGAATGACATGGAAAAAATCCATATAAACTTGAAATTTGGGCTATCTGGAAGAGATGTGAATGGGTAGCCATAGAAATTTCCATGGAAAAAAAAAAAGCTAGAAAAATAATAGAGGAAAAGTGTTTTGTGTGCTTGTAATGCAAGAGTAAAGAGACGTTCAGTCAATAACTGAATATAACTGATAATATTTAAGTAAAGACAACAGTGGGTAATGGGAATCAATGGGATGTAGTATTACACTGAAACCCTGAGGCCAGCAGTAGATTCAGATGGAGGAAGCAGGGATATATGTGTCTTCTATTAGAATATGTTCTGGCATCTATGGAAGTGAAGGAGAAAGATAGAAGAAGTCATCATAAATCAGGGACTAAGGAAATGATCTGACTACATCATCTTTGCACAAAGAGGGATTGTTTCTTCCTCTGTGGAAGCATCTGGGACTGCCAATAGCTGTTGACAAAATATTGGATTAGATGGTGCCATCTATTCCACACACTTGGAAGTCAAAGGTGCTAATTAGAAGAATCAATATCACCAGTATGTGAACAATAAAGGAAAAAAAAAAAGAAAAAATAAAGAAAAAATAAATATTGTGTCCCTTTCCTATTGTGGACTCTCTGATGTTTCATTTTGTTTGATCAGGATATTTATTTGTTACAGGTTATGTAAGACTGAATGAATAACTATAGGATATGTTTATCCTTAGAATCAGGTATTTCAGCATATATTGTGCCCATTTACAGTTATTCTCAGGCTAATTGACAAGAGAGAAATGTATGGGCATGAAGAAGCTCCTTTCTTAATGTTGAAGAGCACGTGAACTGTGTAATCTTGCCTATCTTTTATCCCAGGATAAATCTGCCCTAGTAAAGTACTTCAAAAAAGAGAGGGAAGACCTATGGCCAGTTTATTAATTAGCAGAAATCCTCATTTGTCCTATAAACATCAGAACCACAATCAAAACAAAATGGTTTTGCTATTGCACTCCAATCCTGGCTGTAGTTAACTGAAGAAGCTAGAGGTCAGAAATATTTCTATTTAAACATAATAAGAAATATTTACAAAATTTACATGATATTCTACCGAAGCAGAGACTCCTGTCTTAATCTTTGGTTTGCTTTGTTCATATCTGCTTTAATGACTAGCCTTTCCATCCTACAGAAAAATAGCTTTTTCAAGATCTGTCCAAGCTCATATTCTAATACTTTTGTACTGCTGATTTTATGTGTTCTCCATTTTGCTAATGGTGTGAATGTCTGCAGGCCAAGAAGGCTCACGGGCTCTGTCTTGTCAATTGATTTTATATTTTGATGGGCTCACTGCAATGTAATATAGAGGTTATAAACCTCCTGGAAGACAACTTTCACTTTTTGATGTAATCAGAGTGATGCAGAAACTATGCCGTGCAGTGCATGGGATAGAAAGTTGCATGTTTTAATTTGAATTTTATTATTTTTAGTAAATATTCCCATCAGAAAGAGATTCCCATGTAGTGGCTGTTGAGCATGTAAAATATATAACTAGCGGCCAGAAACGAAGGAGACTTGTGTGGTGACCGGAGTTGTGTTAGTAACTTCAGTGAAATAGTCCCTCAGGTCATACCATGATGCAGAAGAGGCTGTATTAAGGTGCAAGGTCTGAACCCCTGTTCACCCATGGTTGCCCCTAATTCAGTGTAACCAGGTGTCAATTACCACTGTTTTCCTAATCTGATTGTTAAAGAAACCTCTCCTCCAGCATGTTTTTGGCCATGTTATTTAAATATCCAGTTAAAGGTAAGAACGCCACTATTATTAAAAATAACATTGCCCCTGAGAAAAGGTTAGAACTTGGGAGAACAAGGTCACACCTGGACCAATGGAGAGGTAAGTCAGTGGGACCTTGTTGCATGCCAAAGACCTCAGGCTTTTCTTATAATGAAGAACAGTACTGATTTTTATGTGTGAAAAGGTAGTTCAACTAGCATTCAAAGAGCTTGCAGTTAAGTGGCTTGCTGTAACTTTTCTGTCCATGTTTATATCCAGGAATTTCTTTTCCTCTGAAAAATATCTGGTGATTTCCATCTTCTGCATCTGCTAGTGCAAGGGAGGAGGATCCTCACTTTTGCTGAGGAGGTACCAGCATCACAGCTTTGCGGGTGAGAGATCTTGGGTCTAGCCAACACAGTGGCAGCTCTCCCGTGACTCCTTTGCTCTGATGCCGGGGCTGGTCATGCTCCATCTCCAAAGGCAGTGAGGTTGGCTTAGACTCCACCTGTGTGAAGAAAGTAGGATGTTAGCCAGAGAAGACATGAGCATGTTTCTGGTCAACCATTTGTTAGTCTGTATTATGAATATATCGGATAAGTGCACTTTACATCTGCTCAAAGCCTGGTTACCTAATTTCACAATATCCATGGAGTATCTATAATTGTCATTTTATTCGTCCTGAGGCATTATAACTTAATTAGAAACCTCATCCTCTGTCTCATGTTATAATTCTTGCTCTAGAGACCTCAAGTTGATGGGAAGCAAGTTAATGAGATTCCTTATTATAGGATGTCCACAGCTTAGCTCCTTTCGTGTGAAGGGATTCTAATTTGAGAGGTCAGTCTTCCATTATGTAAACAAGTCTTACATTAATATCCTTCTTTTCCTAGTTCTGTGTTTTAAAACCAATACATACAGCCTCTCAGGATTTATTTTCAGTTTTATAGTACTTCAAGTTTCTTTCTTTGAAAAGGACCTATAAATGAGAATGCTTTTCTCTCGATCACAGACTTTATAGCTCCCTGTCCACATTAGTCTTGACCAAAGACATGCCTTTGAACTTCTCTACACAAAATCCTCGTGTTATTCTGCCTGTCTTATTCTGATCTATGAATCATTTCTTATTTGCTTCTTTTATCAATTTGTTATCACATTTTCCCTCTGCCCAGCTTATTTTGCAGTTGATGTGCAACCAACTCTTCTTGAGTGTCTGCTGTGTTACACTTGGCAGCAACTACTGGGAGGACAGTTCAGGCTTCCTAAGCCTCCTAACTTCCATCTGAGAAATTCTTTCTTAGAATTGTCGCCATTTTTACCTTAACCTTTTCTACCTTCACGTAGCACGACTTTTGCTTTTTTTTTTTAAGCTATGCCATTTATTTGCATGGTCATAAAGTCTATAGATTTTAACAGCTGAGTCATTAAAAAATCACCGAGTGAAAGCTGTAAGAATAATATATACAGTCTTGGCTATTAGAGGAGAGTGTTTTCTAAACAGAAGAAATATTGTCAGTGGGACACTGCCTGGGGCCCTAGAAACCCTCCAATTTACAGATTACATGTTTTTTTTCAAGGTGGCAGCAGGGGTCAATGCAATTGCATACCTCCAGTTCAGCTTGTATTATTGTTTAGGGTTCAGATCAGCTATTTAGAAGTACCTGAGACAAATACTACAAACAAAGATCATAGTCCAAGATGATTAGATAGCCATCGGACCTAAGGATATAGTAGGAACTTTTCAACCTCTCTAGAGTCACAGTGTCTTTGTTGCTTCCTAGGCTTTGCCCTTTACCTCTCCTTCTCACAGGCAAGTTTCCAAAACGGTGCTACAAAGTCTTTTTTATGATATTAGAAGTTGAGGTTTACCTGCTCTGATTAAAGCAGGTTCAGAAAGGATTGCAGCTACATTTAGCATAGCCTCATAAATGAGAAGGGGGATCTCTCATTAGTCTGTCTACACTGAGTTCAGTGGTTTTCCTCCCAGATACTCAGCCGATCTGGTAAAGATTTGAAAGGTGGGAACTGAATTTCTGGTTTCAGTTTCTTGTGGGATAGCAATCTGTTATCGAAATCATGAACTTTGTCATATTCAAGCAACCTCAGGCCAAAATTTCTGTTTGGACATTGTGGTTCTAATCTAAAACAAGACTGTAAAATCTGTGACAAGGCGACCCCAGACGGGCTCCCCCTGTCATTTTTATGTCAAATATATTGGCTTGTCAGTTGTCAGCTTAGAAAATGCATCCTGCAAATTAAGAGTGTGTTTGCAAATTAAAAGCATGTTTTCAATAGTTTGTTAGTGATCAGCAGCAGGATTTTTGAATTTGAAACGCAGTTAATGGGTCTCATGGCGAATAATGAAGTCTGATGATTCATAAAGACACCCCAGTTTAGGCTCCCAGAGGTGTATGCAGTACTTACCAGAGCAAAAAGATTAAACACTTACTTTTGTCTATAAAGATTTGGTGACTCAATCTATAAAGGGAGTAGACCAATTCAACTGAGAATTTTCATTACTAAAATAATTTCCTTCTGTAGTTGCAATCCAGTTTGCTTTATTGGGAAATCCTGTTTATACAGAGATAAAACCATATAATTTAAGAATTGGTATCAGCCTACTTAATTTCACAGTGAAAAAAGACAAAATTTGAAATATGCATAAACAAGTTGTTTGTATCAATGTGCAATGGCAAAATACTGAAACCGTCAAAATTCCCCATGAGCGCTTGAAAAACAACCCCCTGTGCTTGAAAAGCCATTTGCTTTTTGATGAGTATAAGAAATATCTTGTTTTCTCCCTCAAGCCCAGAATACTGTCAAAAAGATACTCATATATGTATGCTCTCTGGCTGTTTGGTAGGGAGATTGCTACAAGCCTTGCTTATCCAGATATTGTGATGTATGTGTTATGACATCATCTCAAAATCTATAGCTGGCAGTAATGGAAGTTTGTAGAAAGTATGAAACTTTGTGTTTAAACTATTTTTTTCTGATTTATCTATTAAACATGGGGCTCGGTGGCCTTGGTGATGTATGTATTTGTTGTCACTGAAGATACAATGATGGACAGAGTGAGGGAAATGCAACTAATATTTATGATATTTTTATCGTATGAGAAGCTTGACAGGTTAGCATCTCTTCACCATTAACCTACCTAATATGGAAGAGTTAAATCAGAAGAGGGCAGTAAAGAAAAAAAAAATACAGGAGATAAAGCAGTAGGAAAGACACCACTTCCAACAGAAAAAAAAATAGCAGAGCTTCCAGTGAAGAAGAAAATGGATGGACTTCATCCAGACTAGGGATGTTTACTCTTTCCTGGGCTAATGTTTGAGATTAAAGTGAATGCTAAACCTCACAGATTCCAATCCTGGGAATCAGAACTGGGTTGTATGTAAAGGGAAGCTGATATCCACATTGAGAGAGGGATGGGGAGGGATGCATACACCTTTAGGGTAGCAGAGTATTAATTCAGAAATGGGGAGAAAGTCGATTTCCTGGAGCTAATGGCAGGGAGATTAAGCCAGAGCAAGGAGGCTCCATGCATGCAAGGGCATTTTCCTGAGCATTTTGTGTCTTTCAGGGAACTCAGTTAACAATGCCATGTTTCATACTGCTCTTGTCTAATCTGTAGTGTGGCAAGATTGCAAAGGAAACTCTGATGGCGGTAAATTCACTTTAGGCTGCTGTTGTTAACTTGGCTGGTTGTGTGGCTTCCTTACAGTTTGGTGGCTCAAATGCACAGTTTCACCCAGACAAAGTTGCAGGGAGCCATGTCTGTCACCTAACCATTCAGCCTAAAGAGACAGAAAAACACGCAGGGTCTTGTTTCCCTATGATACATGCCCATATGAAATCCCACATAAAATCATGTACTTAAAATACTGCAAATACATCAATAGCAGCTGAGTCAGATTCTAAAACAAATGGTAATTTCTTTTGAAAAACAAATTTTCAATCCAGTCAAGAGACTTTTAAGGTTATGATTCGTAATTAGATATAGAATTATTCAAAATTAAAACAATATTCACTATTATTAGGAAAATAACAGCAACACATCATTTGTTCACATGATGCAACACTATGTATTAGATTTATAAAGAGCTTGTACACAGATTTGTGTATTCCAACTAATATGTTTTGAAATGAAAAGAGAAATATTTCAATGAGAGTATTTCTATTATAACAAAAAACTTTATTTTTATTTCCGGAATGTATAACAAATGACTGTAATTAGTGGGTCACAACTTTAGCCTGAAATAAAGAAGATCTAATATATCTCTGTAAGGATTTTTATTTAAATAAATGGAGGCTTTACTCAGGTAAAGTCATCGTACTTGCAATGACTGCTTTAGCTATATGTTTCCTTGTCATAACTTAATCTATCATGCCCTTTACCAGGAGATCTAGCTTGCTCCTGTCTCTGAATTAACAGACCCAAGCTGGCCTTTTCAGTGCATGTCTTTTATCTCTGAGAAAGAGATGAAGATGCTGATGGGCTGGACCTTCTTGTCCAACTATTTGACAATGTTTTCCTCCACTAAACACATCAGTCTCTCTGGAACAGCAACATCTGCTGCAGGGTTAGTGGTTATTCCTTGTGTTATGTAGCTCTTTGAAATTGTAGCCTGCTCTATAAAGATGTTATCATCATGAAAATGTTAGAAAATATTTTAGGCCAATTATTAGCCGCAGTTGAAAAAATAAAAATGCAGTGTTGGGAAAACAGCAAGATTTAGTTTGCCCTCTGCACTCTCTTTGCTTGGTAGTCAAGGACACTAACATCTCCATATTTTCTTCCAAACTAACTGATAGTTTTGAGCTTGGGGTATACACTGTACCTTTTAAAGACATAGCAGTTGTTATCCCTGAAACTATTATCTCCTGAGTGTCACTAGAAGAAGCATCCTGGCAATTAGCACCCGCAGGTACCCTAATTGCCTTTAGCAGTTACGGATGAATTTGTCTCCTTACATCTCATTATTGGGAAATGCATTCCAGGGAGAAACTACAATACATTTCTTTATGTTAAAAAAAAAGACTAATCTAGGTTAAAGTCTAGGGAACAGTTCACTACTATTTCCTACCAAAGCAATTATTTATGCCATATAAAGTAGGAATTAAATGCTACTCCTGAGAACAGCTGCATGTATTTCCTTGGCAGTGATGTAAGGGGCAGGCAGGGATGAATCAGATTATAAAAGAACCACCAAAAACATTTTTATTGGGACAGGATCCCCAAGACTTATAAAACTTGCACTTTTCTTTTCTGGAAATAATTTCTTCCATATTTCTTTAAATAGAAGGTATTGTATTGTGTGGTATTGAATCTTTAAGCTAAATGATGCAAATTTATTTTGTAATCTGCTGTTTACTGTTTGAAGACAAGACAGTTCCAGCTCATCTGAGTAATGGTTTTCTTTTTAACTGAGCTAACAGCAGTGGTGTCCCAAAGCACAGAAGCAAGAGAGAGAATAGGAGTTTAATCTGGAAGTTTATGAGGAGGTACAAAACCAGTTCATCTGTTAGCAACACACGGATGAAAGACAAAACTGATTGATCTAACAGTAATCTTCAAGAGTAAAATTTTGGGTGAGTGTAATGGAAAATTACAGAAATCTCCTTAGGATTCCATGAATACTAAATTTCTTCTTTTTTTTTCTGCTTGTACTCTGTATTTTGCAAAAGAAATATAATACTGTAATTATGATTAAAATGTGACCTATTAGAAGGAATAATCTAATAAGAGGCTAATTTTCATTTTTCAGATACTAATGATTATTTTTAGGCTTTGCTAACTCACATGAAACCAGTTACAAAAAGCATCAAAGCAGGTTTCTATACCTTATTAAGGCAAATATAATGACAGTAATTTATATAACTAAGACCCCTTTGACAGTAAGTACTAACCATGCTAACTGTACTAAATGCTGATTAGCCTCTGTTGCTGCATTATATTTTAAGTTGCTTTTTCATAAAGTTTTCTATCCCCCATGAAGGAACACGGCCTCTCGTCTATGTTTTTGATCTTCTGGTCTATACTCATCCATTGCAGAAGCAGAATGCTTGCTTACAAAGGCTTGTTTAACATAGTAGATCTCGGGATGTTGCTCAAATTTGCTCTATGCATCTTTTGGAAAGTAACTTTGAAATACTATGCTGTAATTGTTAGCTTCGTGAAATGATACTAATTATTATTTTTCTCAATGAGTAAACAAATCTTTGGGGAGGTGGTAGGTGTCCCCCATGTCCTGTCAGGTGGATCTCCTTCTTCAGTCACAGACCCTCCCTCCAGCAGCGTTTATAAGTGCATGTCCGAGTTCCTTGTCCATCCCTTGGTACTGGGGCTGGTGACATATATGAGCCCATGCTGGCATGTCTCTGTTCTCTCTTTCTGCTTCGTGTTTGTGGGTACTGACCTGTAGTGGTGGTAGTCTCCTAAAAGATTTCTATTCACATCTGGTTATTATGCATTTTAGCTGAAATAAGAGATGCTTATCACATCAGAAGACTTGTGGTAAATTCTGCTGTTTGTAATATATGTTTGAACTTATTGTTCTCTCATTTAACAATGATATAGAATATTGTTCTTGAAAGATTTTAAACAGATTATCTCCATGTTGTTTTATGGCTAAGTATCACATGAATTACATCTTCATGCTGTCATATTGACATTTCACATATTCAATTATCGGCTCCTATGTATGACAGATTTTCCAGAGGAAATAAAGAGTTTTTAAAGACTGTAAAAGTGTCAATCTTTGAATTAGTTTGGAAAGAATCAAGGTTTCATCTGCCTGCAACCTCAGGTTGATTGTCTCATTGCAAAATGAACACACTTCTAAATACACAGAGATGGAGAATTGCTCCCTATATTTTGAAAAATTATAACACTGGGGAATTCACTTGTGTTGCTTTGCAGATCTGTCCATCTGACAGTATCTTCATTTGAACCTCAGTGACAGTAGGTAATTGTAGCAGAACAGTTCCTGTCAGAATGAGAAAGATTTACTTTGCCGGTGGATAATGAAATGGAATAACTCTAGAAAGCAATAAGGCAAACGCACTACCAGAAAGATGGAAAGACATCTTCAAAACTTTAAAGGCCACAAAACAATGTAGCAAAAGAGTGAGCTGTTGAGCGTTTCACTGCTCAATGGCTCAGGAAACAGGAGAGCTGTGTTCACAAGCAGCATCTATAGTCTTGCCTCCTGTTGGAGGATGCTTGCTGAGCAACTGTGGTGACCATTGCCAGCATCACTAGCACTTCGTGTATCAAATGCCCTATCAGGAACTCATATTCCAATATGCTGACAGTTTATGATACTAGCCAGTGCTGAGCAATTTAGAAATAAATAATCTGTACTGTAAACTTTTCTTAACATCCTAACAATTCAAAGAGTGTTTTTGCTGCTACCCCTTAGCATTAATGTTTTTCAATGCTTATATGTGATTTTTTTATGCTTTTATTATAGCTTATACCAATATCTACCTTTCTTTTAGAATGTGTGTTGGAGAGGAACTCCATCAGTTAATTATGCCTTGTGTACAAAAATCTGTGCTAGGTGAGTTTGTTTTCTCTTTTATGAGTTTTATGTGAAAGATTAAATAAAGAGCACCTATCTATCTATTGAACACTAATCATTATTTTATGTATAATACCACGCTTCCTCTTATTATTCAGCTCTCTCTAAACAGTACATTAAAGTCACTGCAGTTGCAGCAATATAATAGAAGGATGTTCAAGCCAATTTTAAATTAACTCTCGCAGCTGCTGTTTGCAGCTCAGTGGTAGCAACTCACAGTTCAGCTTGGGCTGCCAAACCCACTGAAGAAGCAGTTAGCACCAAATGAGGTCTATACTGCGGCAGCTACTATTCAGATTGTATTGTTATCATAGACAGTAGGGTAGATATACCTTGGTCTTTCCATACTTTTCCTGATATGGAAATTTCCAATCCATCTTGTAATCTAAATCTCAACCATCTAATAGTGTCTATCTTTCTTTCAGGTGACCAGGAAAATGCTTCCAGTAAGTTTATATACATTTTTTTTCAAGGAACAAACAAACACTAAATTCTAAAAATACTGCAGATAAACTATAAGGATATGTACCTGGCTACAAGGACTAATCTTTCACTTTATTATTCACAGCATCTTCTCCCTCTGGTAAGCTGCAGTGCCTTTTTTTTCAAAATGTGTTGAGTCAAGGACCATATACTGGCAATAGGTACATCTTTAGGATAACAGCAGTAAGATTATTGTTAACACTGCAAAAAGGAAAAGGTGAAGGCAGCCTCAGAGCTTCTCTGTTCTTGTTCCCTCTGGAATTTCTATTTTTATCTCTACCACTGGGACCAAGAAGCAAAATCAGGGTCTGTGTTCCTCTTCTTACAGTATTCTTACCAATAGATAAGAATCTGGTCCAAAAGAAGACTCTAAGATTTGGTGTCAGACAGTCATTTTTATTATTAATTTCTTTTTATATTTGATTCAGGAGTTAAAAAGTATCAGAGAGGGCAAGAAAAAGGGCTAATCTTTTCATGGGAAACAAGCAAACTTTTACTTAAAAGCTCATGCTGTATATATGTTCTCATGTGTTTTGATCAGGCAGGTTACACTTACTGAAGACACTGTCTTCAAAGCTAAAATCTTTGTGCTTTTGAAAGAAGATATGATGACCATACTATTCCTTAGATGTTGTCTTTTCTTAATGGAGAGAATGCTTTGAATACATTAATTACTTGCAAAGGCATTTATATCGATTTTTAATGTTGACAACTATAATGTTTACATATGATTAATTGCACTTTTGCATTGTGTATATAATAGGATATGAGTTATAGTCAATAATATTTCACTATTCGAAGCACGTTTCATGAAAATAATTGCTTTCCATATTTGTGTGTTGGTCTAAGTGAATGATCTCAATGCACAGGCTGAAGTAAAACAAAGCACTTTCATCTGCGTTAGAAAGTTTGCTGGAAACCATTTGAGAAAATCATTTGTATTGCTCCTTTCTCTTTGGATGAAGATAAATATGGAGTCTGTCTTTTATTCCCTTTGTTTTGTACACCTTCTCCCTTTCTTGAGTCTCTTGTTCCTCCTCCTGTCTTGTTGGCATCAGTCTTATTCTAGCTGTGTTTCATGCAGTAACAGAGATCGTATACACATTTATGTAGGTCTATCCAGATTATACATTGAACAGAGAGTATTTTTAAATGCCTTCATTCAGAAGTTTTAACCTACTCCCTGTAGCTGTTTTCAGATCAGAGAAGAGTACGTTTTCAAGCCATTATAATTTTTCTTCTTTTTTTGCAGCAGTTCATATAATTCAATAAAAGCGCCATTTGTTTTATTTAGTGTCAAAAAGTGCTTTATTTTAAATTGAATCTAACTTAGACTTTGAAGAGTCTCAAATAGCAATCTCTGGAGTGGAAGTACATGATTGAGAATGTTTGCAGAGCCTTCAACTGGGAGCTGTGTGCCTTCAGCACTCACAGATCAAATGCGAGGCCTTAATGCATGGCCTTTTGGTTACTTGATGCGGAATGTGGTGAAAAAACATGCCAGAAAAATGCAGAACAAAGGTAGTTAGAAAAATACCACTTTCTTGTCATGTGACTTCTGCATTTGCTTTACTTTTGCTTTCACAATGCTTTTAATTAAAATAAAACACAATTACTGCATGAATCCAGTCATCCGTCAGACTGGCATTACAGACAGTCAAAAATTAATATAAATTAGATAAAGGGTATAAATGTCTGGCAACAGTAAGCTTAGACTGACAGCACACATGAATTTGTCTGCAGTCTCTTCTTTACAAGTTCCTTTTATATTATATCCAAAATTGACACCATATAACCTTTCTTGTAGTTGCAATGGTTGATATTCTCTTATTAAAGCAGGAATCCCTAAGTGAAGGGTAAAAAGGAAGCCTTAGGGTGTAAGAAATTTCTACCTGTCAAAAGGACAATCTGTAGAGAATTTTATACACCACAGAAGAACTTGGCAAATCAGTCCCCTCTTGTGCACCTTTTCACATCCAGCTCATCGTGAAATAGAGGCAATGTAAAAAAAAAAATTCACAGTAGGGCACGCACAATGCCTAGCTTGCATAGCTTTTCTCTATAATACTGTTTTCCTTGGCCACTAATATAACTCAAGAAATAAAGATTAGTAGGTACTCTCTCTTCAAGATGCAAGCCACAAACCGTTAGGTGTTTACATTACCTTTGACAAGGCACAAAGAACTGTTTTTTTCGAATGGGTCTGCATTCAGTACTGTTCTTTTCCAGTTGAAAAACTAGATGAATATGCTTCAGCTGATGCATCCGCAAGGTTCACATGCAGAATATGACTGATTATTTCAGACTGGAAAAAAAGAAAAGGCAAAGAATTCAGTCAGAAAGTTAAAAGGAAAACCAAGAATATTTGGGACTGTTAAGACAGCTCTATTACAGCATCTGATCTGGCACAGAGTGTACCCTTTTCTGAAATCAGAATCACCATTTCCTCTCTGATGTCACCCATATGATATAGGAATAGGAATCTTCACTGCTTGGATTAGTCCCTGAGGATGGAGAAATACATTTAAATAATTGAAATAAAATAAATATGAGATATAGATTTAGATAATGGCAGGGATGAGTGCAAGTGACACTCTCTTGAATGCCGTATTGTCATCTATTTATTCTTATTATTTCTGATTTTGGAATAACCACTTAAGCCCTATGCCATGATTTCTGTTCTATAGTTAGATGGTTATCTTCTCATAGTTTATAAAACTGCCAATTCCTTCACAATGAACTTGTAAACATATTGGTTATCTTTATAGAGAAAAACAAATCTGTATGAATATTTATAAGTAAAAAATCAATGGCATTGTGAACATCTAAGCACATTCTTGATTTTCCATTCAGACTTATGCTAGAAAGTACAATTTTTGCATTATTCACCTAAATCAAAGTAATATTTTTAGTAAAAAATCTTTGTTTATGATATGAAAAAAAAGATGTATTTGATATTCAGTGGGCTGCCAAGAAAATCAGGTGAAGGGAAGCAAAAGAGACAAAAAAACGTGTCCAGGTTGTAGCCTCTACTGAGGCCAAAAACAAAGGCAAGCTGACATAGTTGGATGCTGTTTTTAAAAAGGCAGGGGACAAAGATGTTTTCAGTTTCACTGGCATCCCCAGTCAGCTTCACAGAATCATAGAATAGCTGGGGTTGGAAGGCACTTTTAGAGATCATCTGGTCTCAACTTCTTGCTCAAGCTGACCAGCTAGGTTGCTCTGGACCATGACCAGTTGGGTCCTGCACCTAGGAAGGGATAATCCCATATACCTGTATAGGTTGGGGACTGACCTACTGCAAAGCAGCTTTGCAGAAAAGGACCTGGGTTTTCATGAACCACTTATGTGTCCTTGTGGCCAAGAAGGATGATGGTATCCTGAGATGCCTTAGGAAAAATGCTGCCAGCAGGTCAAGGGAGGTCCTCTTAACTCTCTACTCAGTGTTGATCAGTGTTGATGAGGTCACGTCTGCAGTACTGTGTCCAGTTCTGGGCTCCTCTGTACAATGGAGACATGGAACTACTAGACAGAGGCCAGCGTAGGGCTCTGAAGATGAAGATGATTAAGGACTGAAACATCTCTCTTATGAGAAGAGGTTGAGAGAATTGGGCCTCTTTGGCCTAAAGAAGAGACAATTGAGAGGGGATCTTATCAAATATCTTAAGGGAGGGTGTCAAAATGGTGGAGCTAGACTATTTTCAGTGGTGTCCAGTGATAGGACAAGAGACAACGGTCGCAAACTGAAACACAGAAAGATTCATCTGAATATGAGGAAAACATTCTTGATTGTGGGAGTAACAGAGTGACAGAGCCCTGGAACAGGCTGCCCACAGAGGTTACGGAGTCTCCTTCTCTGGAGATCTTCCAAACCTGCCTGGATGCCACCCTGTGCCATGTGCTCTGGGTGTCCCTGCTGGAGCAGGGGGGATGGACTAGGTGATTTCTAGAGGTCCTCCCAACCTCAACCATTCTGTGATTCTGTGGCACAGTCCTATGCAACATGCTCTAGGTGACCCTGCTTTTGTAGAGGGGTTGGACTAAATGATCTCTATAGATTTTTTCCCACCTCAGTTATTCTGTGATTCTGATACTGCCTTCAAGAACGGAGACTCCACAACATTTCTGAGCAACTGTTTGGTATTCAACTACCCTCACTGCGAAAAGTTTTCACTCACATTTAAGTGGAATTTCCTGTATTTCAGTTTGTACCCATTGCCTCTTGTCCTGTCACTCAGCATCATGGAGAAGAATCTCCCTCCATACTCTTTACATTCTCCTATCAGATATTTATACACATTTCTCCCTGAGTCTTTTCTCCTTCAGGCTAAAGACCCATCTCGCTCAGACTTTCCTCATATAAGAGACACTCTAGTTATTTAATCATCTTTGTGGCCCTTCACTGGACTTGCTCTAGTATGGCTGTGTCTCTCTTGTACTGGGGAGCCCAGTACTGGATCCAGCAGTTGAGAAGTGGCCTCAGCAGGGCCGAGTAGGGGGGGAAGGATCAGCTCCCTCAGCCTGCTGACGATGTTCTGCCCCATGCCACCCAGGATGTTGTTGAGCTGGCTCATGGTCAGTTCATCCACCAGGATACCCAGAATATTTTCTTCAAACTGCTTTTCAGAGAGTTGACCCCTGGTCCGGACTGGTGCACGTAATTATTCATACTTACTGTAGGACTTGGCTTTTTCCCTTGTTAAACTTCATACGGTTCCTCTCTACCTATTTACCCAGCCTGCCAAGGACCCTGAATGGCAGCCCAATCATCTGGTGTATCAGCTGTTCCTCTCAGTTTTGTATCCTCTAGAAACCTGCTGAGGGCACATTTGGTCCCATTATCCAGGTCATTAATGAAGATGTTCAAAAATACCGTAGGATCAACCTACGGGGCCTCCAGCTGTGCTTTTTGATGCTAATCACAACCCCTTAAACTTGGCAGTTGATCCAGTACTCAGTCAATCTTGCTGTCCTCCTGTTTCACCTGTTCTTCATTAGTTTGCCTTTGAGGGTATTATGGGAGAAGTTGTTTATCTAGACTTACTAAAGTCTAGATAACTTAGCCTTAGCAAATAAGCATCACTCTCCCCTCAGCCACCAAGCCACTCATCTCATTGCAGAAGGCTAGCAGGTTGCCTAAGCACTATTTTGCCTTTATAAATCCATCACCTTAATCACCTTATTGTCCCTTACATGTCTAGAAATAGTCCCCAGAAGTAGTCGCTCTAGGGATCAAAAGGGAGACTGACTAGACTATAGCTCCCTTAATCTTCTTTCTGGAAAACAGACATTTGCTTTCTTCCAGTCCCCATGAACCTCGCCAGCCACCACGACCTTTCAATCAAAACTGGCCCCACAGTGGCATGGGCCAACTCTCTCAGCTCTCGCAGGTTCATACGCACTTGCATATACACTTGCATATGTCCAGTTGGTCTAAGCATTCCCTAATCTGATTCTCCTCCAGCAAGGGTAAGCCTTCCTTACTTCAGGCTTCCTCACGGCTCTCAGGGACCTGGGATTACTGAAGGCCATTCTGACCAATAAAGAGTGAGGTGAATTGAACATTTAGTCCCTCAGTCTTTTCTGGGTCCTTTGTCAGCAGGGCTGCTACCCATTTAGCAATGGGCCCACATTTTCCCTAGCCTTCCTTTTGCTGCTTAAGAGGACAATGTATGGGAAGGAAGCCCCAAGAAGAAAATGAAATTTTATTTCAAGGATTTCAACAGTAACAAACACAACTGAGCAGTTAGTGTAGACTGTATAAGGGAATCACATGGTAAGCACTATTCGGTGCTTTTAAAAATGAAATTTTAAAAGTTTAAAAGTTTCCTGAAGCCAGAAATTTTATATAAGCAATGAATTTCATTCATTTAATCGCAGAAATGAATTTAATTCATTTAATCTTAAGCATTCGATTTTCTCCATCTGTGGAGGTATGTTCTCTACGAACAAGCTTGGTTAGGCTGTCTTCTACGGACTGTCACTAGCCGTTTCCATTGGGGTCAGTTATGTTTTAGCTGGGTTAATCAGAGAACAATGTTGCTATTTGTTTAGAACCTGTGTTCCACTGGACAGTGTTAAGCAGGTTTTGGGTGTTGACTGAGACTGAGATATCTTGGGATTGGGGTTTGAGAAGCTCTGCTAATACCACAGAACTGAATGCCAGACATTACAGAACCTGGTAACAGATTTGTAGTATTAATAAACAAAATATACCTTAAAGAGAGGGAAACTTTTCACATGTTTATAAAGCAAAACCATATTTTTCTTAGTAATGTGAGGTGCAAAGTTTATAAAGCACTTTGAGTATTTACCATGCAGTAAAAATAAATGGGAATTACAAGGCAAAGAATGAAATGATCAAGTTATACACACTGGGATGTAACAAATGCTTTCCCAAATACAGCAGATAAGCAATTAACACTCCCACACCCTATTATAAAATATATGCTGCAGCTGAAATACATGCATGTTGGAATTTGAAGCAGGGCTCATTAAAGTAGAAGATGTCAGGCTAAGAACTGGAAGTACTAGCAAGTTGCACCTGAAAATACTGTGAGCACCTACCAGTAGAAAAGAGACTTTGATCCAGTGTAATGTGAGCGTAAGGATTTTGCTGTCTTGTAGCTCCATGTCTCCTTCCGTAATCTAGGCACTGTTCTTAGTTTCACTCATTATAGAAACCATGGCATGTACTTTTCTCATATTTAAAGTAAATAATGCTTAATAGCATCAGTATGCTGACATTAACTACATTCTCCCAATAATAGTCGTTTTTATATGCTATTTCTACTGTAATTGCCCATAGAGACCTTAACCAAAATTGGTCATCATTCATTGTTCTTGGCACAATATGAACATACATTAAATTATAGCTCCTGCTCCGTAGAACATGCCACCTGGAAAGAAATAAACTTGGCAGTGTGTATCATTGTATCCTTGTGTCACTGACCAGTCACACTGGAGATTTATACTTAATCTTCTGAGACTTCGCAGAGGTTGTCAATACCACTGTTTTTTGAATTGCTTACAGAAAAAAACCTTCCTCTTCCTTCTCCTCCTTACTCTCTACATCAGAGCTCTGTTGATTTAATGTATTTCTTCCTACAAAATAACCATTTTCCTAGGCAATGATATGAGTCCCTTTCACAGCACCTATTTTATACCATTTTATAACCCTTACCCTATTCTCCCTTTGGTTCACTCCTTAAGACAGAAAGGATGATTCTCACCCGTAATGTGCAAGACCTGCAGGGTTAACACCACAGTTGATTTCTGAGAAGTAGTGAGCATCATTTTAGATTCTGGTCAGGGTTTTGATCCTTTTTCATAAAGATTTATTTCAAATCCTAGACTGACTTTGAAGATGCTTTTAAGGACCACAAATTATTGAATAATATTTTAAATAAGGAAAAACTGATTATGTTCTATAAATATTAATCTCACAGTGTAATTGCTCCACTGCTCCATTATACTACAATAAGCTTGCTGGTGTTACAGCATTTTAAATAAGTGCTAGATGATTTAGTTTGTTCTTACGTTCTTCATAGCAACAGTCTGAAGTCTGAAACAAGACTGCAATTTGCTGATTAAAGAAGTATCATCTAATCAAACGAGATTGATGATTCTTTCTTTAATTTTCACTTTATAACTTCTTATTTACTTTTACGTATATTGCATTTATGGAACAACTTAACTGTTTTCCGCTCTTGCTGATTAATGGACATACGTAAAATGCTCCCAATTCCTTTTACTCAGAAGGTAACACCTATAGAAGGCACATGGGAAAGGTCTGGTTGGAAATGCCAGCTCTAAAATGTCAGGCATCCCTCAGGATATAATCTGCTAAATAAGGGCTGCTCTGATGATGTAATGTTTCATACTTGTTTTACTGGCTGCATATGTGACTAGTTGTGAGACTTCGGGCAAGGGAGCTGAGCAGTGGATTATGTTTAGACTCATTCTCCAGCAATTGTCCTGAAATAGCAGATCAGAACCTGCCCTTGATAGATACTACGGTATCATTTTACTGACAAGGGGATCTGGTCATATATATATATATATAAATGTATATATTATGTATTCTGGCTTTTCTGACCATTCCTGGGAAAGGAGCTATATGTGAAACAAGAAGGTAAATTAAGCAGGATGAGTAAGGCTGCAGGTTTTTGCTTGGGTGAAATAATTGAGTTGGAGGTGGTATTTACTTTCTTCAATCAAAATGTGACAGTGGTAGAATCTATGCCAAGAGATGTTTTTCCCATCACATATCAAACCATTTAGCATCTTATTAAATGTAGTCAAATATTTTCCTAACTCACGCCTATGCTCTAAATGATCATTTCTTCACACACAACTGAAGTGAGAAATGAATCTACATATTCAATCAAAGTCACATTTGATTTTTAAGTAGACTCTCTTTGAAACATGCAGTTTTCCATACTTCCTTTCCATACTGTGGACCGCCTTGTATGCCAGTCGCCACAGCCAAGCCCCTCTGAAGCAAAAGATACATTTGGATAAGGAGAGGAAACCAGTCCTGTGGAAATGACTCAGAATAAGATGGCTTGTTGGCATGGTGGAGTATCTGAGCCCTCGCATCTCTTTTACTGCTGCAGGTTCTCTTTTTCTATTTATCTCCCCTCATATTCACTGTACTGTATATATCTTGTTTATCATCAGATTGAAATTCCTCTAAGTACCCCACAGCACTTTCCTCATAAGATATCATGTAACCTTAAAGTATCTTTAAAAATGATAACTGTCAAAGGGCTTCGTTTGATGCACATGGATAATTGCAAGGTGGATTTGGTCCAGATTTCCAAATGTCAAAGCAAGTGTGATTTAAATGATGGATGGGCAAATACCATAAAGCTATATGAGTGAGAGTTGAATTTGTTACCACAGTGCTCACTTTTAAAGTATTTTTAGCTTTAATTTTCTCGAGATAGTGTTCTTATGGGCCTTCACAGTATGCCTTGATCGATGGAGACTTGATTATGATAGCAGCTTAGTGTGTGGCACACATCTGTGGCTAGCAATCAGCACCAACATTTCTGCAAGCAAAAAGAGGGTTTGACGAACACTCACAGGAAGTGAAAAAAGCTATTGGCTGAGGACTATGTGACAAAGAACATGGTCAATGAATATTTTATTAATTCTTTTGAACCGCTGCTGATATCTGTATACCAGAATCTATTTTTTCCCTTATATAATGGTTTGAATATCCTTTTATTAATCACTAAAGCACAAGATTTGTATTTAGGGTATGTCTACACTGCAGACATGGGTATGACAGGAGAGAAAATAGCAATATATAGTGTAACTGTAAATTAATGATACTTAGTGGCCTAACTGTAGCAGTGCCCATCTGAGGCTGGACATAATTGTCTTTTAATTTAAATAGACAACATTTGACGAGCAAAATTATTTTAGCTAGAAAAAAATTAAAATGAGAGGATTGAAAGTATCTTAACGTTTACTCACCACTCGCTTTCCTCCACATTAGTGTTAAATGTAGGTAATTTTAGCTGTATGAAGGCACCCCAAAGTTGTCATGGGAAAACAAATTTTCTCTGTTTTAGTTAAGCTTTTAAAAGACTTTATAATCAATGTAACAAGTAGGTGCAACTGCAATATTGCACATATGTGTTACAGAACACTTAATACATTAATTTATTTGAAAGTAGTTTTGCTGTTCTTTTGCTAAGGGAATTCTAAGGATGCAACTCATGGATAAATATCCACTTTATTTTGAAAGCAGTTTAATCTTTTTTTTAGAATTAAAGCTTTTCCCCAATTCAAGCACATCACCATGCTGCATTTAAAAGCCAAGTAATAAAAATTGTACTTTTCAACTAATAAATCCCCTAAAAAGGATATCCCATTAATGTAAAGAATACACTGAATGCTTGTTTGTTATACACAATTGACTTCCGTTAATTGCAGCGTTGTGCTCAGAGCACAGAAGAAGGTTTGTTTATCTGACAAAATGATATTTGTAGGGAGAAGATGACGTTTCAAAGAACTTGCCAAAATAACTTCATCTCTGGCTGATGACACTAAGTGACTCAGGGCAGGGCAAACAAAAGCTGTCGGCAGAGTTACAGAAGGCTTTCGTGACGCTCACTGACCAAGTCGTAAAACAGCAGGTGAAACTCAGTACTGATGGATATAAAGCAATGCCCATAGAGACTCTTTCTGCCAGCTTTTCATGCACAACAGCGGGGTCTGACCTAGCTATTAGTGCTCCGCAAAGGCTTGCAAAACTGCAACAGGCATTTCTATGAAAGTGGCTTTGCTCAGCAACAGTCAAAAAAGCTAGAAGACTGCCTGGAATCTCCAGGAAAGGTGTAGGGAACGAAAGAGTGAGCCCCACCATGCAATGGTGTGAATCCGCAGGTCACTGGTGTGCGATGCTGTCACTGCCCTGCCGTGCTTTGGCCAGGATGTGCACAAATCCACAAATCCAAATCCACGTGAGGATCAGCCTGAGGATCACCCAGGGCAGCAGTTCCCAGAGCCGGGGCTGCTCCTCCTCACTACCCGAGGCACCGACCTCAGTGGCCACTGAAAGCAATTTAGTGCTTGTCCAGGCAGCAGTTACATTGCTGCACTGAAGGCAACTTCCAAAACTGGGCAAAGCAGGGAGCGCGTTGTGAGGATCTGCACAGGTTGCTTTGTTGGCTGTCACAGCTCGGTCTTGAAAGTGTGCATGCTCATCCTCAGGTCTGGTTCTCCCATAATGGAGGAATTTTGCAGTTTGGGATGTTGCTGTGCTGAGATAAGGGAGAAGCAGGGTGTTAGGGTTTTATCGAGAACAGTGCCGGGAGATGTCTAATCTTACAGTCTATTTATGTCCCTGGGAAAAAAATATGTTGCCATCTCTGTCTTTCTCTGGTTAATTTACTCGCCTTCGGGGACAATTGCTCAGTTTTAGAAATAGGAGTTTCACAGAACAGAGCCCAGATACTGCAAACTTTTCCTGCTTTTGCAACAAATCTGATGTGTATAGAGTGGAATGGAGAAAGTGCTAATTAATATGTTTTTGCTATTGATTTTGCTTTTTCCTCCACTCCTGGATCATTCTACTATGAGCTTTATTTTATTGGTAGATCTGCATAGTTTCTTTCTCCCACATTAATTTTGTTTGTAAGATGGAATTAGCGTTACTATTAGGGATCTCTGCTTTTTATTATCATTGCAAGTATAGGGAAAGCATTATTATCTGTTTAAAACTTGCATCATCACTTACTGTTACACTTAATTCTTAGGCATTCTGATCTGTGTGGTTGTCTGTAGAGAAGCCAATAAAATGTTAATAAAAATGGGCCAATTCTAAAATTCTGGAATCAATATTTAATAATATAGTATGTAATTCTTGCATGTTAACCTTCACCATATAGATTTAATATCACATCAGATTTACATCAAGTTTAAAAAGTATCTGTCTCTAAAGACATTCTTACTGCATTTGTTTTTTAGGATGGACCATTTTCCACTTCTGATGTCACTGTATGTCACACACTGCTCAAGGAACAATTATATATCCTCACCCAGTTCCCTTACCCAGCAGTGACTTCAGTAAAAGAATCCTGAGTTCAGGTATTTTACAGTGAAGGGCAAAATTGGATTCACTGTTCCAAACATTACCTTCAGTTCCAACAGTTCAAACCTGTTCATTTGAGTCATCTACTCAAATACTTGCGCTCTTACCAGCAAAAGAAACACAAACATTTGCCATGCTACCTCTAGGCTTTTCTGTGCCATTTTAACCAAACTCTCAGGTGTTGCTGGCATAATAATCAGATAATCAGATTTAGTTTTCAACTTTGACTGCTGGAAGTGGGCATTCTTCTCTCCTGACTTATAAGCCTGTCCAACCCTACTAGCCTCAATTTGATCACACAAATGTGATTCCAGGGCAAGTCTTGCCTGCTGGCCTTACTGATAGTTTGCATGTGCAGATATTGCAGAAATAATATTTTCCTGGGGCTTACTATCTTCCCTGACCCTTCCCAGGCTGTTTCCATGGAAGGGCCACTGCTACTAAAAGATGTGTTCACAGCAAGAGCATCCTGTTTCAGACCTTGGATCTTGTTTAAAAGATATTCTGTTTTTGTTGTTGTTGTTAATATTTTTATTTATTTATTATTTTTATTTATCTCTTTTGTTTGCAATACTTCAAATGCTGACTGCATAAACATATTTATTTTATTTAATTAATAAGCATTTACCCCATGGCATCAGTGGTTAAATTCATCCCATTTTTGGAACTGCACCATCTGCGATCTCCTTCTCTGTGGGCCTGACATGCCTCTCACACATAGAATCATAGAATCATAGACTCATCGAATGCCTCAGGGTGGAAGGGACCTCTAGAGGTCCTCTAGTCCAA
>JAWLRI010000379.1:2399777-2414882 GCA_034781795.1 Crypturellus tataupa | reverse complement strand
GATCTCCAGGGAAGGAGACTCCACAACCTCTCTGGGCAGCCTGTTCCAGTGCTCTGTCACCCTCACTGTCAAAAAATAGGATCTTGCTTAATTCCTAGCATGCTCATATATTCTCTTTTCTTCTAGTTTCCTCTTAGCTCGGTATCACACCTGACCACTTACCCTGTTAAAAGTAAAAAAAAAAAAAAGATGATGACTTATAAAATATGAAATTCTAATTACTGTAATTGTATTATTGAATAATTGACTGAAAAGTGGGATGCCTGGAGTGCATAAAGGTCTTGTGAAGGTCTATAGAGACACCTGTGTTACTTTAGGAAAAAATATGTGCAGCTCAAATAATGTACAACTGTATAAGCATTTAAAGCTCCATGGCATGGGGAGAATGCAGGATGCATCTAACAACAGGAGCCTGAGAGCATCCTTGGCATGAGAAGAAAGTGCCTAGCTCACTGCAAAGATTTATGCACGCCAGAGGATGAGAATCAGTAGGAAAAGCACTATAAAATGAACAAGGGACTGACTGAATAAATGCGTTTAGAGAGGAACCATGGTTCCTCTATGGACATATGAGCATAGTTCCATAGTTCGGTGTCGCCTGCTTCTGTGTTGGACACGGGGTCCCTCCACAAGCTGCGTGAGAGGTCATACTGTGTGCTGCGTTTGTTGTCTGCCTGTTGGGGAAACCTGTGGGAAGACCTGCTGTCAAACTGAGAGGTTGAGCAGGGCGAAGTGACTATTGCCCCTGGGAGAGGAGGGGTCACAGACAGGCTTGGAGCCACCCACTGCGGTGACCGGCTGCCCCTTGGGATGCTGGTGACCGCAGAAGTGCTCTCACAGCGGGACCTGTGGGAGAAGCTGCCTTTGCAAAGACATCCATCCCTTAGGAGCTGCAGGTAGGTCATGCCGACCAGGTCTCTAGTAGACGTGATACCAGCAGCTTTTGAGCCTACAGTGTGGTGAAGGCAGCCTGTTTCTGGAGAGGCTTCTGGGCAGCTCTGTGTTTAAGTTCCTTCCTGAAAGAGCAGTATTCAGAAGGGCTTCTGTGGCTTTGAATCAGTTTTTGCTGGAAAGCCAGGAGTAGCTCATGGCATCTCTCAGTCCAGTAAACCCTCTCACAGACCGGCGCCACTGGGGAAGATATTGCTGTGACCCTGGATTCTCTGCTAAGTGTAGGCATGTAAGAACAGAAATATTTCTGAGTTAGTCCCTCCGCCACTGATATGCTCAGACAGTAAGAAAGAGTCTTGACTCTGAGAGCAGAGAGAGGTTCAGGAAGCGTATTATTTAGTAGAAACTAGCAAGGTCCAAGATCCTCACTATATGTTTTCAGTGGTAATTCTTTCTTTATAGTCATAGGTGACTGATACAAGGTGAGCTCTATACTGCTTCTTGTGTGTTAATTTTTATTTTCTTGTGTGTGAATTTCTTGTGTGTTAATTCCTGAATTTCACAGTCCAATCCTGCATTACTTATTACTTATTTATAGCTCTCTCTCGCCTCACCCTCCCCGCTGGCATCTGGCTGCTGTATATGAGACATGCAATTGCAATTTGGAAATGTCTTCTGAAAAACTATCACCAAACCTATCATCTGCTGCAAAGGATCAGGTACCTCACAGTAGCAGGGAGACTGGTAATTGAGACAGCCCTCTCAGGGACTGAGTTTGGGGCTGACTCTGGACTCAGGCAGTCCTCCTGCATGAGTTGTGCAAGGCTGTCTTTTAAGAGGTTTTGTGCATGTATTTTTGTGATTTTTTTTTTCTTTTTCATTTCAAGCTGCATCACAGCTTTGAGTTTCAGCAACTCCAGGATCTGGATCCTCTTTGGAGAGTTACAGGACCTACAAGGGAAAAGGCTTCTCCCGGAGCATTCCACCCACACAAAGGATGCCTGGCTAGGACATCTGCAGATGCAGTCCTAGGTCTTTACAAAAACAGTGAAGCAATTATTGCTACTGCTGAGAGAGATTCAGTGAGAATAGGCATCTTTTGAAGACAAATGTGTTACATATGCAGTACAAGCTTAAAAGGGTAACTGGAATTTTCAATAACAGCCAGAAGCTCTTACAGAACAGATAGCTATGAAAAAATAGAGTGCATGCTTATATGTACCACAGTAGGTCATGCACATTATGTTTTCTGCCAGACAAGATTTCTCTGTATGTTTCAAAGATAGCCCCAAGAAAAGTGTTTTTCAGCAGCTGGAATGTGAAGCTAAAAATGCAAGGGAAAAAAAAATGCACAATCACTAGTAGAAGTCAACATTTACCATCTAGTACCATATTTGATTTCTGATACATTTCCATTATTTCCATATTTTGTGCTATGTTCAACTATTAGTTATGACAGTTGCTTTTCACTACAGCATTGATGGAGGGTCCGAGGACCTGACATGTAACTGATGCTTGGTTCTGCTATGTGAGTGCCAAAGCATTAGGAGCCCTGCACGGCTGTATTTTACCTTGCAAGTGCTTCAATTCATTGTATTATACTGCAAACCTCCTTGTCATTTTAATACTTCAATCTCATCTACTTTTGCCCTCTTGCTGAATATATTTGTGGTGTATAGGTATTAGTATATGTATCTGTGTTTTGCTGAAGCTGAGAGATACCACTTAGGACTGTAGCTATGTATTTTTTACTTTTCTTGCATATATTTTTCATGATCAGTTTTAAAGGCAATTATAATTATTATTGCAAAACTGTTCTGATGTGATTGACTAAATTGTTAAGTAATTTTCTTCCATGGTTGTGCCAGTACTGCGTAATATTTTGTAAAGGTTCTGTTTCATTCTCAAATGAATTTGCCAATTAACTTTTTAGGTATTTTTATATGATTGTTTTATTTACAGAATAATTAAAAGATTATAATTAAAAAAATAAAATTCTACTTCCAATATAGGAGGATTTTCAAGCACTAATGGGAGACTCAATAGCAAGAGCTGAATAAAATCTAACATTCCTGAATAACAGCTTTAATCCTATTCTAAAAGGAACTGCACAGGTATCTCTCTGCACATGGACAAGCCTCCATCATACTCATCATTTTGTTTATTTTACCATATTATTCAAGTCTCCTACAGAGAAAAGCTGTGTTTTATAATGCACTGGACTGAATAGGTGAGATAAGCCAGGTTTTGCACAGGAGGGTATTTCAGTGGCAGAAACAATCACTGGGAAAGGGAATAATTTCCTAAGTGGCATTTCATCTTTATTGAAAATTTCAATGGTGATGCTTTACAGTTGTCATCTTTCAGATTCAACAGTTCCATCTAGAGGAATCCTATTTTATGAGCTTTGTTTTGCTGGTCTTTGAATATGTCTCATACTCACTAGCTGAAAATACAGTAATTAATTCTCAGTTTTCCTTTTGCTTATCTATAAATTCCATTTTCCCCAACTCTATTTGAAATAATTTTATAATATCAGTATTCCCTGTTATACCTAATATTTCAGATCCATTTTTCTGTTTAACAAATATACTGAAAAGAGAGGTGAATTCTGGTCAGGTCTGACTGTAACTTACCAATTTGTACCCCAGAAAGTTACATGATCTGCTTTTTCCATTAACAATGATAAAAAAAAAAAAAAAGTAACTGAATAGGTTCTGGCAACTATGAATCATGTCGTAATATAGAAAATACTGCATGCAGATACACTCATTGAGAACTGATATTTCACCTAGGGTTCATAAATCTGTGTTCAGTTTGTTCTAGGAAGCATTGTTTCCAAGTCTCTTTTTCTTAGAGATTGGATAAATCTCTTCTTAAAAGAGATTTCTTAAAATTTGGATAAAGGTTGAACTGAACTAAAAGTAGAAGAATTTTGTCCCTACCTTTTGGAGTTAGTATTTAAATTCCTATTTTTACCTACTGAAAATTTTAAGACTTTCTATAGTTAGGATATCCTAATTTATTTATTTTATTTCTCTTTGTTTGTCAAATGCAGAGGTGTATATGGTAATGTTTAATAATGAAGTCTGATATTTAAAGTGGTATTAAGAAGATGTCGTTATTCACTTGTGATGATTTTGCCTAAAAGGGAGCCAGCTTTCTAGATATCAGAGAGAAAAGCTGTTGCTGTCAGAACCAAGCTAGCAAATGGTGTATGGTGCACCAGCAAATGGGTTACACGGTACAAACAAGGAAAATGAGAAATTCCATAGCTTATGCAAGCGAAACTTGAATTTTGCAGGTATGGTTTAAATTGTTGGGAAAGAAGAGTACTTAAGATCTTCTCTTAAGGAGAATTACACATATTTTCAAAATCCATGTCACGATTAAAAGCGTAGCACCAATCCCAGACCTAGACTGGTGTATGAGACTTACAGGTGTAGCCCTACTAAAAAAAAGCCCTTCTGTTTTATTTCTGATCAGTTGTTTTAAGAAAATCCTTTGATGTTTCCTTAAGAAAATTAATTATAGCAGCAGCACATGTACAGACCCTCCTAGAAAATTGAGGTCAGGCCAGTAAGCTTGAGATTATAAAAACAAGTTGCTGAGGCTATGTCTATAAAATAATAAAAGAAGACCAGGGAGGCCCTGAAACCTAGTGATGTGGAATAGCTTGAATTTACTTTGCTTAAGGCTAGTCCCTTGGTAGCAGATTTGTGTCGGAAGGATCTGATTGAAGCAGCCTATAACATTGTCAGTGATGGCACTGGCTTCTTGGCCTCCTTTTACTTAGAAGTCAGGATTTACCCTAATAATAGGGTTCACAAAAAAAGAAAAAAAAAACTCCCTCTGCCTCTCCCCTCCCGCAAAAAAAAAACCCCAAAAAAACAAAAACACACACACACAAAACTAGGTACCACTGGAAACAGAGCAGTAGGTGAAGTGCATTTTGCCGCTTATACTTTTTTTCTTTCAAAGTAAAATGGATTATTTTTTACTACATGTTAGAAACATGATGGTATTGCTGATTTTCAACCTGAAGGCTTATTTCAGTTTTGATTATGTGATGCCAAAAATAGAACTTTTTTTACTATGTTATCTTTGATTTGATACCAACATTTTCAGAAATTTTAGATGTCTTTATAAAGACAATTGACAATTAAGGTCAATCACATAACCCCAGGCTTCAATTTGTTTGTGCTTTTAATGAAACAACATTGTCATATGCAGTCATAATTTAATTTATCTAATCTGACACCTGCCACCTTGTTTCTGTCAATGTTGGTTTTACATTTTTTTGTAATGTCCTCAACTTTCTCCCTCTTTATTTTTTAACTACCTTTAGAATTATGGAATTTTAGGAATTTCGCAGAGGAAAATTATAGATTTGCATTATTACCTGATCTACTGTGATTTTAAGAAGTAACCACATGGATGTTTCTGAACAAGTGGATGCAATGAGAAGTTTGCTTATAAGGCATTGTAGGAAAGACTATTGTTTTACATTTTATTTTAAAATTGGACACCTTTAGAAAGAGTCCTAAGGACCGCTAAAGTTTTTTTGCCCCTCAGAGTGGCTGGAATTGGCTAATTCCACAATACGGCCAGATGTTAGTGCATAGATTTACCTGCTCAGCCGAAGTGGCTGACAACAGACACAGCCTTCACAGGGTCCCTCTATGACAGCGTTTTTTCAAATCTTTTTGTTCGCAGTTCCTTCAGACTTTTCAGAGGAGGGCAGAATCCTCGCACAGTGAATTTCACCTTAGAGACCACGACCTTGCTTTCCTCGGCTGCCTTGCAAAAGCTCTAAAGCATTATTTCATAGCTGCTCCTGGGTCTGCAAGTCACAAGCTGAAAAGCCCAGCTCTGTGATCAGTGAAAAGGGTCATCTTTTCTCTGCTAGTGACCAATGAGCTTTGAATGAAAGCTGAAGTATCTTGGATGATGAGGTTTCTGAATTACAAGTAAAATATCTCAAGGAACGTGGAATGGACCTGGGAGAAAATGCGGATGTAGAAAGCTGAAGGAAAAATTGATTTCTTTTTTTCTTTTCTATTTTTGAGCCAGTACTGGTAGAAATAGTATCCCCCTAATATTTCACTTGAAACAAGAGAAACAATCACTGACACATTTCACCATAAATAAAATCTCATCATTGATCTCAATCGTTAATTTCAAAAAATAGGATCTTTACAGTTTTTCCAGGACTGTGGTATAATGCTGTGCCATTGCAGTTAAATGCCACTCTATACAATTTGCACTAAAATGCAGGAACTGTGTTTTCATTCTCCTTTCATAATGCTATTGAGGTGGAAAATTTGTGGTCTGGTGTTAGCATAAGGCCAAAGTTACAGTGCATTGAGAAGTAAGTTGCTCGATGAGGCTTTCAAAATCTGGGAGAAACTCATCTATTTATTTACACACATATTTGGTTTACTCACTGAGCATAACTTCACCTTGGAAATAAAATGTTTGTACAGTGTAATTTCCAGAGGAAAAGAAAAAGTGATCTATAAAGAACTTCCCCCCAAAAAATAACTGTAAAGCAAAATTAATTGTAAGAATTTATTGTTTCACAAAACAGTGAGGCAGTTCAATAAAGGTGAATCATGTGCTGAAAATCCATCAAGCAGGCAGTACAAAGCCTATGTCAATTTTAGTTTTACTCCCTGTGTCCATACACGTACACCATCCAACAGCTGAAATTCTTAACCAGCTGCCATACAAAAGGCATATCCAAAGTCTGTACACTTGCCTTTTGCATGATGGTATTTGTGTTGAAACTTGCTATCCACTCAGTTTTAAACTGTGGTCTAAGTTGATAATAACTCCAATCCACCAAGAACTTTAAATATATGTTAACAATAAAAGTAGCCATACTTTAAATGACCCCTTATTTGGCACCTAGGAACAGATCTTTGAACTTCTTACGTGTGTGACTCATAGCGTAGAAACCCCAATTTTTTAGGCAGTTGCTGGGTGCAAAGTGCTAGTTGCCCTCATCTGAACTGCACAGAAACTTCCAGAAGAGCAGACAGGGGATGGACTGATTGTTCTGTAAATAGAGAGAGTGGAACATGTCTCATGTCTAACAATTTTTTTTTCGGTGGGAAGTATATAATTTAATCAATATAGAAATATTGCACAAGAGTGTGCAATTTTCAACATTTTGTTTCAAAAATAAGATGAACATGATGATTAATTTCACCATGATTATTATTACAGTTAGTTATAATTTTTCTTTTAAGGCGAGTTTTAAGTTAGAAATTTCATATTAATGGCAAAATTTGACATAGGCTAATGTGTGCATTTGAACTGAAGACAAGCTACCTGACATGAGTTTGTTTTCTGAGGGGAAAACGTAGATGCATCTTGGATTTTTTCTGAATCAGAACAAACACAGATCTTGGAGTCTCAACATTTAAAGGAAAAACTGAATGAGTTATTCATTTTATAATCTATATATCTCTATCTATAAGCTGATAGCTTATATAAGCTATATATAAGCATTTAATTGAATATACAAATGAGATCAGGCTATCGGTGGCATTTAAAGGAGAATGAATGAAAAAGGAGAAGCTACTAAATGTAATTTATACCAAATTCCCTCTCTGAGAAAACAGCAGAATTTAAATGACTGCCTGATCATATTCATTGCCGACATCTGCCAAGAATATTCATATAAGAGACAGGTTAGAGGCGGATTTCAGGATGATCTTTGGAGGCTGAGGACTCAGTTTCCATTAGAGGGAAATACAAGGGCAGAGATAGGTGACTCTTATGTAAATTTGGTTAATTTATGTCTCCACACATGTATATCTCCAGCCATCAAAGTATGACAGAATTAGGAAGAGTACAGGTGATGAACTCATACCCTTCTCTAAACTTCTGATGCAGACATCACTTTGGCAATAAGTGCCCGCAGGACTTTTGACAAAAAGTTTCATGTCTACAGCATAGTCAGTCAAAACTTGGAAGCAAACTTAGGAGTATCACTGATTTTGTTTTCTGAAAAAGCTCCTCTTAAAAATCTGTAACACCCAAGTATTTTTGGGAAGTACCCAGGGAGTACAGTTAAAAATGCTGAAGAATTCCAAGGTAATCAAGTTTAAAGCAAAAATTTTTTTGGAATTTGAACTAATGGGCATTACCATGACTATATTATTATTACTACTTATTTATAGTTCAGAAGACTATTTTTTTTCATAGCTTATTGTGGCTGTCCTTAGCTACAGAACTAAAATATTTGTGAATCAGAGAGCTAAAAAGAGATGGAGAATGCAGGATAATTCAAACAATGCCAAAAATTTCATTTAGATATATCTAATTAGAAAGTAGTTTCCTATTCATTATTAGATAACAGATGTCTTCAGAAGTAAATATCTTTCTTTTATCAGTTTTTCATGTATGAGATGGATTTGAATCCTGACTAAATTTATTTATTGCAGCTGTAGGTGTATTTGTAAATCTGGTAGAGTTATATACAGAATATACTTGTGTTAATTTATCCTCTTTTAATCAAACTAATTTTGAGCTTCTATTTCTAATCTTTTTGTGCCTCTAAATAAAAGAAATAATAAGAGTAATAACAGTAGTAATAATAATAATAAAGAGCTTTCTCTTCAAGGTCCACATAGACATAAAAGCAAGGATAGAAGTCCCCCATTTTGACTTGTTCTGCATTTGGCTTTGTTCCAGATTAGCTGATAGGATTACACATGAAAATAACCAGCCAGAAAGCAGCATGCCACCAATTAAGATTCACCTGAAATAACCCTGCTGTTTTACAACAGTGTCTTTCAGATAAAAGACTGTCAGAATAGGAAGAAAATGTAAGCTTAGCTGGCAGCTCTGTGAAACTCCCAAGTGAAGATATTTACTCTGAGATTTGAAACCAGTGACTGTGTCTCAGTACCTGCCTGGCCTCTGCTAACAGAGGGTGTCAAACCCTGTATTTACCCTGATGTGCTCAGTAGCACAGCAACCACAATGATCTTTTATTTTTTTTTTATTTTTTTTTTCCTGACACAGTGATGATCCTCTAGCAGCATGGAAAGAATTTTTGTGCTTGAAGGCAGATGTAGACATATTCAATTAAAATGCCTTCACAGGCCTGGGAAACTCTTTTGTGTTTATTCTCACTCTTTTTTTCTGACTTTACCTCATCCTTCACCTCATCCTTTTTGCCAGCTGCCCTGGGGAAACATGTTTCTGTAACAATTTATCCTATAAGTTTAAAGGTAACAGTTAAAGCTTACGGTTTATGATATGAATTGCTTTGCACTGAGGTGTATAGGAAGATCATTAAAATACAAATGGCAGCAGATGAAAAACTCTCACACAATAGGCACTCTGTCTTGATATTATTGATTACTCACTAGCAATTTTCAGATGGACTTTTCACAGTAAAATTATAGTATGGAAAATCTGCCAGATCAGAGGATATCAGGGCATGTTATTACAGGTTTCTAACTTCTTGCCATTATACTGGGACAAATCATCATGTCTCTTCTTAGCGCTATGTGGGTCACTTGCTGCAGCTTAAATAGCAGAAGCTGATCCCTCTTCTGCTGTTCAAAAATTTGCTTGCTAAATTCAAGCAAATAATAAAAGGGTAATGTGTCTTAGTTCCCATCCCAAAACATGCGGGAAGACATGTCACCTTCTCTGAGGTATTTAAAAGAGTAATCCCAAGGATTTTCAAAGCTCACAATAATGAGGAGAAGCAGAATTCTGCTAAGGTGTTCAAAGCCATGTGCTTGTGGCATTAGCTAATGAATCCTCCCAACACTTCCAGGGCTATAGCTTGGCAATAAACATGTTATCATCTGCTTTCCATCTGATATCACAGATAGGAGCACAAGGCTCTTCAAAGCTACTGAACAGTTTGTGTTATACATGGGTCCAGCCAGCCAGGGCCTGGGTGCCTCGAGGGAAGTACGGAGACCAGAGACCTTACCCCAGCTCCGTAAAAGTGTTATTTAGCCTTCTCTGTTTCCTGCTCCTTGTAATGCTTCTGAGTCTAAGCATTCACTCTCATAATATGGAAGCAAAACATACACGTGCACCAACCCCTCATGAGCTGCTTCTGTGGAAAAAAAGCCTAGGCCGGGCGGGCTGAGCTGAGTCACCGTGTGCTGCGGATGAGCAGAGGATGAGGACTACAGGGTAGCTCTGCTATGTACGTAGTGCTCAGCTTGTAAGTAAAGACACAGCTGATTGCTCTAGGGCAAGTCCTTCTTTTTACTTCTGTTCTTCCCTACCCTTCTTAATCCCCTTATTTATTTTTATATTGGAATCTCTGGAGGACAGAGACTCTTCCTTTTACTCTGTACAATGCTTACCAGTCACAAAACCCTAATCTTAGTTTGGGCTGCTGTAGTACAAATGTTGCTTAATAATTAGATAAGTATAGTGTGACTTCAGTCTGTCTCAAGTTCATGAGTGAATGGGTAGAACTTTCCAGGAAACAATCGCTACAATCATAAGGCAACAAACACAGCACTGGGCTGTATGCTCTATAAATCCTACTACGCCACACTTCTTAGGCATCTTGAATATATCCCAGAGACGCTTAAACACCGTATTACCACTGTGCTTCCCTTGTATGCATCAATATGTAAGGCAACTAAGTGAGTTCCTGAGTTGCCATGGAGCTGAACTGCACGGATCTTGGGAGACAGTGAAAACTAATAAAACAGAATGAGAGACTAACTCCCTGGGAGCTGGGTTTTCAAATTTGTTGGTCAGATTGCATTGTCAGGTATATCAGTGATGTACAGCTGGAGTATTTTCTTTGTGTACAAAATATATCCAAGCATTTCCCCCCGAGGTGAGTTTCTGAATTTCTTTCTGTCTCTAGACAGAGCTAGAGAGCCTTGTCTCCTAGAGCCTGCAACTGGAGCACACAGCTTCATCGTCCGCCTTTTATCTCTGGCTGTCCCCTGGCAAGTACCGCCCTCGGAACTCATCAGAAGGGTCTGCTTTTGGAAAGCAGAGTTTCAGCATCAGCCTTCCTTTTGGATGGCTGCCGTGCAAGAGAAAGGAAAGAGTGTTCCCTCCTGAACAACTCACAAAATACAAGCAGCCTCAGGAAGGGGTGGGATTCATTTTGCTAAGTGCAGGTACTTTCCTGTGAGCAAGTGGCTCAAGTCACTGGGCAGAAATGTGTTCTTAAAAGCTTCTATTTTTGGCAGAGATGAACAACAACACAGACCACTATGGCTATATTGATTGTCATTGATTATAAAGAGCCCTTTTGATGCCTTTCTCTGCTGGAAACATCAACACTGCAGGTGAACTTCACGCAGGGTGCTCTACGCCTGGATAGACTGTCTGGTTGCAGTGAGAATTTTACTCTGAATACAGTAAGGCCTCAATACTTGCTTGCCAGTGTCATCTCCTGCCATTATCACCTCTTCCCATTAAAAATTAAAAATTGAAAAAAAAGTTAATTTTGCTCCTTAAAAGCAGAATGAGAAGGGAAGATATAACTCTGCGAGGATGGAAGACCTCTGGAGGCAATAATGTTTACTTGTTTTTCCTTTTCTTTTTCCTTTTTCTTTTTTTGGCATTTTATAAATGACTGAATGGATTAATTTGTTTTCCTGTCAGAATAGCTTTGTTAGGCGCTTTAACAGTAGATTCCTCAGTGTATTGAGAGAAATCAATTATATTTCTGTGGATTTTTCAAAATTTCACAAAATTCCTGCCTACGAATTCCACAGAATTGCATTAGATTTTTGGTGAAGATATAGAAATAATGGATTTTTACTTGCAGATGGAAATATTATATTACTGCTGCTCATCAGAGACTTTCTCCCTTCCGTTCAGAAGCTTTTCTGTTGTCAGCACTGTAGGTGGGGATGAGGGAACTTCTCCTCAAGGCTGCTCCTCCTCCTTGAGGATCGCAAGGTCCTGGAATCAGTATCATGACTATTACTGGTATTGCAGGACTGGGGCATTCCCATATCAGAGAATGCAATTATCAAGCAAGTGGTCAGTTTTGCCTGCCACTTCCATGACTTTTCCATGAGCCAGTTCACTGCACGAGGCAGTGGCTGTCTGAGCAGCCTGTAAAATCCAGGGAAGCAAAGAGGACTGACTTACATGCGATTCTGGACTTTGGCAAATCTTCTGAGGCCAAAATCACTCTATAGGGAAACCAAATCAAACCAAGCCAACCAACAACAAAACGAACAAGCAAGCAACCAACCAAACAAAAAAACAAGCAAGGGAAACATCTGCACACAGAGAACTCCTTTTTTTTTTTTTCCCCTGGAATCTGCACGAGAAAGTCACTCCCAGGAAGGTGGATGGATAGCTCAGAGCATATGGGAGAAATACCTAGGTGACAAGTAGTTGCAGCTTATCATTTACTGCCTCCTTGTAAAAACCCATGAAGGTTGTCTAGCTGTCTTGGGAAGCATCTAACTCCTCATTACTCTGAAGAGTAATCTTTCAAGAGCCACTTAATCCAGTGAACTGGAGGATTATATTCACCTGCTTTGGAAATTCTACTTGTGGCAGATCAATCTTCTGAGAGCAGGCAGGTGCTTAGAGAGGAAGGAGCAAAGGAATATGGCACTATTTTTGAACTTCATAAAACTTCCTCATAATCCGTCATGAAAACTGATGTACCATAGGATTTCAGTTAGCTTAACTAGAGTTCAGCAGAGTTTGTTTTTTTCCTGGAGAAGAATTTTTACTGTGTCCATTTGAGATTTTTATAATTAGTTTAATTGAGGAAGAAAAATGAATTTCCATTCTCTTCTTGAGAGCTAGTACTGTGCAAACAGCAAAATTCACTTGGCCTCCAACAATTTCCAAACTATGCACAAGTGCAAAAGTCAGCAAATGAACTCAACAAACAGGCTGGGGGAGCATAAAGTAACCGCCAGACAATTATGATTAGCATGAGATTGTTATGATCAACAATCTAAATTATTATTGTACATCCCTAAATAGTCTATTCTGGCAGTCCCATAACATATGTAAAACATTGTACCTTCCGCTTCTCTGTATATTTCTAATTGGCTACTGGTAATTTCTGTCTTCATCCCAGTATTTGATGTTCAGAGTTTTCTTGATCGTTTCTTATGCCGAATATAGTCAACAGATAAAATTTACATTTCCAGTGCTTGCAGCTGCCTGAGATCTGTAGATTTTTTAAGTTCAAGTAGTTGGAAAACAGCCTTGATTTAGGTTTAAGATATGTAAGACACAATTAGAATAATTTAATTGATTATTAAAAATCTTGGCTTCAAAGGAATTAAAACTCTCTCTAAGATATATTGTCACCTCATAGTCCATTTGCTATAATTTGAGCACTTTTATCAGCTGAGTATCTTACCAAAGGCTTCACAAACATGGGAGATAATTAAAAATCAAAGATCAAAGTGTTGAAACAAATTCCATTAATAAACTCTAGCAAAATGGGTTTGTTAAATTATTAAACAAGAAGCCAACTCAAACAAATATTTGGAAACACTGGAGGATGACAGGATCCCACTGTCACTTTTGACGGGGTGCACTGTCCATGTTGTGAAGAAGTGAATACTGGACTTTGTCCTACTGCCATTGGTCTAAATAGAAGCTGCATGTGGTGATTCTCATCGCAACTCTCTTCCACAGTTTTTTCCGTTTTCACTGCCATGGTTCTAAGCATCCTGACAAATCAACAAATAATTCAATACAGTAAAGAAGCACAGAGCTTGAAAACATTGCACTAAACCCCTCCGCTTAGCATTGGTACATGGAGGGTCCTTTTGAGAAGAGAGAGAGCTTGATCAACCCCATGTCCGACAGAGGAATATCAGCCATCTGAGATACTTAATGAAGTTTCTTGTGCCTTCTGGAAAAGGTTCAATAAGCAGAATTTACAGCTAGGGCTTTTGTAAATCCATTTGTCCCTAATGGTACTATTATTAAATAATTCTTTGGAGGTAGCATGTAAAGGCTGTGACTAATTTGCCTTTGTCCGTGGTTAAGAAATACAAACTGCTTCCCTGGATTCAGAATAATAGACTGAAATATTCCCATTTCCTGCAGACCCGTGAAAATAAACAGATCTGATCTCAGTTGAAAGAATGTAAGTAAAACTGGCCTTCATTTGTAGGAGAAAATAAACTCTGCTGAGCCTTTAGATCAGGGAGTATAAACAGCATCCTTTTTCTCCCAGGGCAGTGCATAATGTGAATGCATGGTTTGTACATCTTCAAAATAAACAGCTAATCACTCTTTCCGGCCTAATTAGGTTATGTTCTGGCTGCTGGCTCTAGGCCTCAGACAAAGTATTTTCTCCAACGCCGTATTGAGGAAAGCTCCGTTCTGCTCCTAAGAAAGGCAGTTCCACTCCATGTTTGTTAGTTAATATTTGCTCCCTGAGGAAATCCAGCTTGAAGACCTTCCTTATAAACTTGGCAGATCCAAGGTGAGAGTATTTTCATTGCTTCCTGCAAGGAAAAAATGTAATCCTTCCTCCCTATACTAGGGATAGGCGCAATGTGGGGAAGAGTGAAATCAGTTTCTTTTTGTTTGTTTTTCTGGAGTCAACCATTTCCCTGCTTGCCATTTGTAACTTGCTAGGTTTTCATATGGGAGTTTGTTCACTCCTTTCCATAAAAGTGATTTAGTGATAGTACAATTTAACTGTCCAAGTCGTGTACAAATGGCAGCTAACTCATCCATGAGGATTGTCAAGGGCCAGTGTTATTACTGCTGCATTGCTGACAGGGAAAAGAAGCCCAGGCGTGTTGTATGGTGGTTGTTGTATGATGTGCTCAAGCTGACACCTTGCAAGGAAAGATGTGAGAACGCAGAGGAAGCTTGCAGGAGCTCACAGGCCAGGTCCTGCATTGCTGGATGCCTTACAGGACTGCTGTGAGAGCTGTTGTTCTTGAAGTGCTGCCTTGTCACAGAGGGCAAAGAGAATTCAGCCAGAAATGGACCAGTGGCAATGGCCAAGTGAACTTTTTAAACTCTGGCTCATCAGGGCTTTCTGGGCCATAATGTGGGGTCTCTCAAGGGAGAAACAGCTGGCCAGATTCTGAGTATTACCATATTGAACGTATACACAGAATCACAGGATGGTTGAGGTTGGAAGGGGACTCTGGAGATCATCTAGTCCAAACCCCTGCTCCAGCAGGGACACCCAGAGCACGTGGCACAGGGTGGCATCCAGGTGGGTTTGGAAGATCTCCAGAGAAG
>JAWLRI010000379.1:2388014-2399765 GCA_034781795.1 Crypturellus tataupa | reverse complement strand
CAGCCTGTGCCAGGGCTCTGTCACCCTCACAGGAAAGAAGTTCTTCCTCACATGGAGGTGGAACTGCCTGTGTTTTATTTATACCCATTACCCCTCGTCCTGTTACTGACCACCACAGAGAAATGTTTGGCCCCATCCTCTCTACATTCTTCCCTCAGGTATTTGCATATATTAACAAGATATTCTAAGATTTCTGAATATGTTTCTATTTCTCATTGCTATTTGTAAGCAAATGTTCCTCCATATCAAAAACAGACCCTCCTAACTTCAACCAACTTTTTAAAGCATATATACTTTTGTTCTAGGAAAGGTGGAAACTCCAAGACAAAATTCCCATTCAATTTGTATTCCCAGTAGTGCTAATTCCTTTTAATTTGTGACCAAGTTTTCCAGCAGAGTAGGGGCAGAGCATTCCAGCTGAGTCTGTTTTTTCCAAGTACCTGGGTCTGTAGCTGGGTACCGACCACTTAGGGACCCTTTCGGGTTCTCACTGAACTCAGTTTTAAATCCATTTGCCCCAGGGAGGAGCTGTTACTTCCAGCACTGGGTCTAGAGACTTAGACTTTTTATGCGTGTTCTTGCACTAATATAATATGCAATCAGCAATCCTGTTGTCACCAGCCATGGTATTTTAGGCCCTTCAGATTTATGTCTCTCGTCATTTTTTTCCTAAAGTAGGGTTTCCTTTTGCAACAATAATCCTGGCAAATAAGAAAAGCTGAGCAAGGACTTTTCTTAGCCCTGGGCATTTACTTCTCTAGGACTTTCTTAGAAGTGACTGTTCATGTACATTGCCCAGTTTGCTTGCACTTCTCTGTAAGCATTGTATTTGTTAGATCAAGGGCCAAGCTGAGACACTGCTGCTCTCTGGGCTCCTGAATTGCAAATACCTGCAATCCCCTTCTCCCTCCAAGAACCAGCACCATCCCTGCCCCTTCCCAAAGTCACTGATCTCCCTCCTTTTGGTGAAGAGCTGCAGCTGCATCCACAGCTGGGGCCTGCTGCAGAAAACTGTGTCTGTTTGCACGACTGGGGCAGTCTGGTGATTTCTAATTGCCTGGTGATAACCCTGGGAGGACGACTTTTTGGCAAGCTTCTTTGCAGCCTCCCCAGGAGGTGTCTGCTGCGGGGAGCACCAGGCAGGGACCTTTCCCTGGCGGAGAGGGAGCACGTGCTCCGCGCAAAACGGGAGGCAGGGAGGTAACAGCACGAACTGTGTTCACAGTTTAATAGACATGCTTCACACTGTCACAGCATCTTCGCGAGAGCTCAGTTTAGGTAGCTGAATAAGTGACAGACTGCATGGAAGAATCTCAGCAGAGAGGCATCTCCCTGTGAGCTGGGTTCTTTAAAAATCTTGATGACGGATGCAGATCATTTAAAGCCAAATTAAGGGAAATATATTTAGGCACCTAGAGAAGTAAAGAGCTACTTAATAGGATTTTCAGAAGTGCATAAGCAGATTAGCCATCCAGCTCCTATTCAAATCATTGCTGACTGAGCATTTAAAAAAAAATCTTTAGGTACCAGCCTGCTACAGTCTGGGTGCATTTTGGGGAGCAAGTTGGTTTAAAGACCCTTTTTGTTCAGGATAAGCATTACAAGTAATAGAGCTCCCTGGTGGTGCCAAATTTCCAAAACTGTAAGAATAGGTCCTTAATCTCCTGCAGAAGCTGAATTATACTGGCCCATGGAACTAAAAGAGCAAACCCTGGAGGGAAAAGTAATGAGCTCTGAGAGTCTGGATGTGTGAGAGAAGCAGCAGGACTTCTGCAGAAGAGACACAGCGAGTAACACAAAACCAAGGAGACAGAATAATCACTGGATCATCGCACAAGAAAAGGCCTTGCGACAGCTTTTAGGTAGCAGAACTGGCTGAAAAGGGCTAGATGAAGAATCTACAGATTGTTTGTTTTTGACAGGGAAGCAGCACTTTTATATTTCTGGTAAATAAGCAGATTTGTCCCAAATAAATATCTTATCATGTGGCCAATTTCTCTCTGAATAGAAAACACTTGTTAGATCCTGAATTTTGCCTCTGATTTATATATGGGTTTAAAGTCAGTTATATATCAGTCATATAATGCCCTAAAGTCAGTTCCTGGCTTTCTCAGAGACTCAGTTCCCAGTCTGTTGAACTGAAATCAGTCCTTATTTGCTTTACAGAATGGTAGTGAGAGTACATACATTAAGGAGCACTATGGTAACCAGGGCCAATTAACTACTACCTAAGGGCAGTAGCTCCCAGATGTAGAGTATCAGACAACTGTAAACCTACAGAATTGCTAACAGATCACTCATTATTCTCCTCTTGAGACTTTTAATTGGTGAATTAACACATGGTATTTTTAGTGAGCATCCTCATAACGCTTGCCTTATTCCACGGCATGTCAGTCCCTTCGGGAGTGCTCTTTGGGAGCTGCTGCTTGAGGTGACAGAGGAGAGATATCTCTTCTGAAATTCCTGTCAACACCAGATGTTGATACAGACAGCAGGCAAAAGATATACATGCCGTAACAGTACCCCTAAGTATATTGATAACATTTAATGGATTACGTGATCTCATGTAACTTAGTAATTGCTAACTCCAGCCTCATACTGATGATTTTGGAACTGAACTTGGCTACAAACCTCTGGTGCTATGAGGACCAGTGGAAATGATCTGCCAGAGAATCCTGAACTCTTATTATAAATGTGAAGAGTGCTTGAGGAGTCAGGCAAGGGAGGCAGCTGATTTATGGGCCAGCAGACAGCACTCAGAAAAGGAAGTCCTACTTAACAAAAAGACAAGAATCCTAGAGATAAGGAAGAAGATTCCTTTGCATTACATCTTACCCCTTCAACACCACTGAAAAACAGTTGTGGCGAGTACCTAGATGCTGCAAGAAGAAAGGATTTTCTCAGTTTCTGGCCTTTTTTTTTTTTTTCCCCAGAAGAGTTTTCCTATGGAAGTTGGATCTTTTTGGGCTGACTTCATCACCTGACTGAGGTGGTGAATAACAGACACGTTGATATTCTTCAACTATGCGGAAGAAAAGTGAGAAGGAATCTTGGTAAGCAATGCACAGTATGTTTACTTACAGTCTTTTTTCCTGGGCTGTAAGTGCTGAATTACTGGTGCTATGTGAGTAAAGTCCATTTGAGCTCATGGAGCCACCTCTTTCTCATTTAAGAAGTGAATTTGGCAATTTGCCAGCTGGCTAGCAGGATATTAATCAGATGATGCCTAGGGACCAACACCAATATACTGCTTTTAATCTTCTGACCAGTAAGGAAAACAGGAAGAAATCCATTTCCCTCCTTTCTTTGCTCAATGAGATAACCAGCTGGTACAGAGTAGCTGTAGCTAGCTCAGTTTGGGAGTAAATATTTAGCTAGACAAATGAGCGAGCAGCACTACTCCTCTGAGTGGCCTTGCAGCCAGGCACCATCCATGCACACAGTGGGGCTCTGGCTCCCAGAGTTACATATTAATAGCTTCAGTTGGGAAAACGTGTGGCTTGCTTTGGCTCTGGTGCCTCAAGACACGATGCTTGTCCCACTGTGCCCAGTAGACATTTAAGGGGACGCCAGCAGATGGTGTTCAGCACCACATACGGAGCCCACAATGTCTCTCCGCACGTGCAGCCCAGAGGTGACAAAAAGAGGTGTGTGGGGGGCCCACTGAGCCGCTGTGCCTTGCGAGGGGTCTGGATTGTTTGTGTGGTCCCAGGCAGGAATATATTGAACTTCCAAAGTCAGGAGTACCTTTGAAGGACATGTCCCTTCCAGGGAGTCTCTGATGCGGGAGTTGCTCATGGCAGAAGAGATGTGGGGGGTTTAAACTCAGGCTGTTCTAGTCTTGTTTGTATGTGCTCAGGCAAGGAATAAAAACTGATTAAAGCTGACTCTGTATTTTGCACATAGGCTGTCCTAACCAGCAGTGACAGACTGACCAGTCCAAGCATTTACACTTGCTGTCTTGGAGCATATCTGTGGAGACCAGTGGTTTGGTTCCTATAACTCAGTGCTGCTCTGTGAGACTCCCCACAGGTTCGTGCAGATGGACCTGGATGGCCTCTCTTTTCCCTCACAGGTTCTGCCTCTGTCAGGCTCCTCTCCTCAAAACATCACTGTCTGCGCTCCTCAGAGAGCTGGGAACAGGGGGCTGGTGCAAGTTGGTCCTGGAGAGCCTTTCTGCAAGGAAAAGACTTTGCTTAGTTTCCTTTTCAGCGAGTGAATGAAGATGTTTTTGCCCAGAAAAGAAAGGGAAAGTGTTCTTTTCTTAGTTTCACCTAGGCAGAAGGAAAGTCTTGGAGGAGTTTTCTGGCACGTGGTTTTTGGAAGGCAGCTGCCAGCTGAGCCTTCTTAAAATATACAGAGAAGTAGCTTCAGCAATAAGCTGAAGTCAAGAGGAATGGAAGCAGTCTGGGTATTCTGTTGCACAGCAGTTTTGTGTGAAGAAAAAAAACATTTTGGCTAGTGAAGATGTCTAAAAAACCAGATTTAATGACCTAATAAAAATCTTGGGAACTGAAGTCATGGAATCTGGCTGTGCCCTGAAAGATGAAAACCCCCAGCCATTGCTGCACAGGGTGCCAGGTAGGCTTTTAATTCCAAACACACTGATTTAGGCTTGTCTAATGAACCATTTGCTCTGGTGATGAAAAATTTAATTTCACACCAATTTTTTCCTTATTACTTAGAATGTGGAATTACTAAATTAGAGATACAGCTTTTGGTGTGAGCTATCATAATCCTTTTATTATTTAAAAGTTCTCGTATGAAGTATTTAGACTGCTGTCTGTGTGTGGGTATGTATATGTGTGTGTATGAAATTGCAGTCCAAAATGTATTGCTTAAAATTTATTATGTTTGCCTGCTTTGGAGTAAATGTATTATAATATTTATTAGTGGAAATGATGGAAAATAATGCAAGTTGCTTGTTACTTTCCTGCATGGGAAATGCTTGAGTTCCGTACAGTGTCAAAGCACTTTGGAAGGAACTGAAATTATATCATTTTTAATAGACTGGTTGCATTTCTTGTTTTCATGAAACAAAGAAAACAGTAACTGCTGCAGTGCTAAGTTTGCAAAATACTGGACAGCTTATTTGTATTATACTGAGACTGGGGAAGCAGGTTTTTGTAAACAACTAAGCTAATTTTGTCCAGGCCAAGTAAGGTAACAGTGAGTGACTCTGTGATCATACTTCAGTCTCTTGGAACAATGGCTGATACTTCTGTTACAACAAATGGCAGAAAATCATTATAAATCTCACCAATGAAACCAAAGACAATGGCATTAGTTAAGCATTCTGCTTTGTCAAAACTCTCAGCGAGAGGGGGAGAATTTAAGCTAAGGGCAAAGTTTGGTTAGTGTACCCCCTCTTTTCAAAGTCAGATCTGAAATCTGCTGAGAAAATTCTCATTACCTTGCAGCCCTTGGTCAGTTTCTACAAAGGAATTACCTTATCCCTACCTGTGGTCTAACTACCTGGACAAATATGTATGAGAGAAATTGCAGTCATTCTGATGATATTCACAGGTATACTCTTCCAAAAAGAGAATGACTTGTTTTGTCTTGTAAGCACAAAAATTGCCCCAAGGATCTGGCCATGTATGTGATATAATTTACTTATGCATTAATTTTCTTGATTATAATAAAGACATGAATTAGCTTCCTATTAGGTCTAAGGGAAGTTAGGCAATATATAGAGTGAATTTGTCAAATAATGGAGATCTAGGGAATAGCAATGAGGTCTACACCAATAAAAGTTTGCTGTCTTTCTGACATGGTCTTCTGCATTGGAGTGTCAAATGAGCCAAGACTTGATAATGCAAGAAGACAGGAGGTTTCCGAGACAATTTGTTGAAGCTAATTAAAATGTCAGATAATGCAAACTTACATTGTTTGAATCAGATCTTTATGTAAGATTATAAGAGCTTCATTAGGGGGCTACAAGCTTAACTTTTTTGTAGACAACAACTCTACTAAATTTTGTACATCATGTCTGACCTCTACTGCCTACAGCTTTGGATTGATACATCATAACATATATTGCATTTAATGTTCCTGTCAAACCTGAGGTGTGATGCATGGAGTTATTGCCTACTTGGAGGGATGCTTCTGTAAAATTTAGCTAATATAGGACATGAAACAGCCATTGACTGATGTTCTGTTCTTTCAGAGTGTGTTAGCATAGGATAGATGCCATGTACGCATCCTCCTCTTGACACAGAAAAATCATATGCATCTACTAAAAAGCATAAAAGTATCCGTAATACTCTTGTAGTGACCTTCTCAGTTTTTTTCTCACATCTCATACACTTTTCTTACTTCCTGAGTCTTTACTTCCTTCCCCACTGAGCTCTAAGCCTGAGTATCTTGCAAGAATGGTGCCTGTCACCTCTGAATACATCCCTTCTCCCTATGCACAGGCTCACAGCAGGATCTAGACTTCGTTTGTGGAAGTTTCTGCTTTTTCTCAGCTTGGACTGTGAAAGTACAGAGGAAAGACCTTGTACTAGTAAAATAATGAAAAAAAAATCAAAACAAAGCTCAGCAGCTAATCCAAAACCCAACTCCAGCAGCCAGTGCCAGGCCTCAGCCCACTATTAATCTTTTTCTGGAAATAGATAACAGGGCTGTGTCGACAAGCTGTAGGACTTATTTCAGGAGCTGGCACCTGGCTCTCTGGCACGTCCCCCTGACGGCTGTGTCATGCTCCTTGAAGTTGCTTTTGGCTCTGGAGAGGTTAGAGTGAGAACTGACTGCCTTGTGCTCCCGAGCCTGCTTGCTTGGGAACCTTGCTATTTATTTCCATAATTACGTGTCCGTGTACTGGTGCCCTGAGGCCTGCTGCATATTTAGCAAAGCCTGCTGTTCTGGCGGAATAGAGTCCATATTCCCTTCCAAATATACCTACCTGAGCAAAGAAATAGGCTCCCCTGAAAAATGTTTGTGTTCTGTTCAGCTACTCTTTATAAACAGCTCAGTGGTAGTCAGAAATGCTCTGCCTGCCTGCACCAGGGCTCAGCTTTCATTTCTATGCTTAGGCAGGTCACTTTGGCAGCTGCAGATTTTGTTAAATATGTGCAGATTGCTGTCCTTGCTCTTTCCCTCTCCTGTAGGTGCTTCAAGTGGCCTTTGGGGGAAAAACGTGCTTTTCTCTTAATGCATTTGCAACCAGCAGGCTCAATCCTGACTCCAGTGAATTGCAGCACCTTAGGTGGAGAGGACTTGGTCCAGTTTCTGCCTCCTGCCACTCCAACTGGTAGCCTGGACCCTGCTGCCGGTTTATATGGTTCAGAGCCAGGCAGAAGGTTTCTTGCCGTTTTCTGAGTGAGGCAGGAAGACGTTTGCAGGGAAGACGTCTCTTCCTTTCAAACATGAGAACAGCAGCCAGCAAATGCACTCAGTGGAGAGTGGAGTGGAGACCCTGGGCTGGGGGACGCCTTGCCGAGGAGTATCCTCCCCTCCTACGGGTGCCGGGGCCCCCGCACTCTTCCTCAGCCATTTGCAGCGTCTGATGTGGAGCTTTCCTGCTCCCGCTGGGAGAAAACGCTTAGCATTTTAATATCTTTTCACATTTTTGGAAGTAATTTATGTATGAGCATACACACTGCTTAGTAATCATTTCTCAAACGAATGTGGAATTTTTCTAAAATTAAACTATCATTCTTTCCTCTTCACACTTGGCTGTCATATCTTTCTTAATGCAAATCAGTCATTGACTAGAGACACCTACTGTAAGAAGCTATTTTAGCTGTCTGATCGGTTATATATTGATTTTAAAAGTGAAGACCATTTTGGGGAGATAAACTGGGATTGATGGGGAATGGAAAAAATAATTCAAGGGGAAGTTTTCTGTCTGAATGTAAGTGAATATTTATCTCTTTCTTGGAGCAAAGAATATAATCCAGGGGTCCTATCTGTCTTTCCTCCTGCTCTGTTGGGGCTATAAATCCCTCCCCTACCCTAGGCCCTGTACCACTCAGTACTCCTGAAGATCTGCAGTAGGGACCCCAGTGCAGATCTGAGGGGAAAAAAATTTCCCTTTCAATCTCCATTTGACACAGGGCAAAAGGAAACGGGGAGATTATCTCCAAAGGAGTCCAGCTACTCTTCAATTCTGAAGCAAGTCCCTTAACACAGGAATAAAAAGGAATCCATTATGGGTCGTTTTAGAGAAAACTCTTTCTACTGCAGTATTTCCCCCTGCTAGGCTTCAAGTGCTCTTCAGAGGGAATATTCACATTTTCTATGGAAAGAAAATGGCTTTGCTATCACAGTAGTGGTCTGCACAAAGCAAGAGTGAAGCAAAGAAGACTCACTGAGTGAAACTTTGAAAGCTGGATAAATGCGAACTGTTTTCTATTTTCCTTTTCTGCTCTTTTTCAGGAAGAGCTCTGATACAGTCTGCTGGGACTTGAACTAGGGGCTTAATTTTTGGGGCATGTCTGACTTCTCTCTTCACATTTTGTTCTTTTGCTTGCAGTGCCAGTTCTTAGTCCATAATTAAAAGATGCAAACAGTGGCGGAGTTTTTAAATGAGTTCAGTCTGATCGAACATCCTTACAAACTGTTGTGTTTGCATGCTGCATCTATTTGAACAATGGTTATACTGGCAAGAGTACTTGGTGAGTCAGTTTGAAAGCTACAATAGATAAATAGATATAGAAATCATCTTCTAAGTACAAGTACTTCTGTGCTTTCCTGGTCCGTAAAAGGAAAAAAAAATTTCTTTAACAAATTACAGTTAAGCAAGACAACTCAGATTTTGATTATTTATGATCCAACTGCCTTGTCAAGATTCTGAGTAGTGTTAATCAAATGCATTTGAATAAACAAATGCAGGTAAGATGGTTGCAGTATGCTGGTGATAATCAGAGAGCAGGAGAGCCTAATAAATCAAATAAATTACAAATTACATGTTCCTCGCACAGCTCTATTGTCCCCTAAATGTTCATAATTGGAAGTTCAAAGCCTAACATAATTTGTTAGTATTTAAATTTTCAAAAATGGATGTTTTTTAATGCCTAGTCTTGCAGTTTCTCAGATGCATACAGGATTTTCTTTTATGCTCCATTTAATACAAAATTCAGGGCAGTTATAATCCTTCTCTACACTCGGTTTAGAAGCAGAGTCCTGAGATCAGATTGCAGTTTCGGAATGAGGCCAATTGTTACAGAAAGTGATTCTTTCTTCCCCCACCCCCATCTACATCTACATAGTGAGAAAAAAAGAAAAAAAAATCCGCCCAGCTTATCACAAGGCTCCCTGGGAACTCTGCGCTGCAAACTGCATAGATCTGAAGGTGCGGTGGCTCTGGCAAGGCTGCCTGTTGTAGCCTGGAGCCACCGCATTGTACCACGCAGTAAAGGCAAAGTACTTCCCTGTTCCTTCTGACAGCTCTGCACATCAGCTGTGCTCAAAGCTGTATGCCATCTGTTTGCGTTTCTGCTGCCGCCTATGAAAGTCTATTTTATTAGCGATTCCTCGCCAGCGCCCGGGCTGCAAGTGAACGCAAACACATGACTTGCACGTAATTACACAGGAAGAGTTGCGCAGGGCCAGCCCAAGGGGCTGTCTCCCTGCTCTGGTGCTTTGCAGCGACGACCGGTGAGGTGAGGAGCGCCGGCACTACCTGCTTCCCGGAGCCAGTGGCAGGACGTGCCCTTTGCAAGCCCAGCGTGAGGGGCAGCTCTGGGTCTGGCACCATCCCAGGAGGCAGGAGAGGAACCACAACTGCACCCGTGGGACGCAGTGTGACCCACTGAGGAAGGTGAACATCCCATGCCCAGACTTTCTATCATCCTTAGGTAGTGGCTGTCTCCTAGGTACCTGGGAGTTCCTCCAGGTGCCCTGTACAAGGGCTCGAGCAAGTTCTGCCCCTGTTTGAGTCTGTTGGTTTTAATCACGGGACATGCTGAATTCACCCTTGAGTGGCCAGTTCAACATGAAGATTTTCTTCCCTTCCCACTCTTGGGGGAACAGGACGTGCACAGGCTGAGCATGTGCTCTTGGAGACCTGAAAATTCTTGTGCGTGGAGGTCTGCCAAGTCACCTACCCTGCAGGTGCCTCCACCTGGCTCAGCTGGGTGAGGTGCTCCAGCCTGATGGTTGGGAAGGGGTGGAGGTGAGCTCTTTGCAGGAAACACACTGCACCATCCCGTGCTCAGCACTGACACCCTTTTCTCCTTGACTGTCAGCTGAGACAAACTGGAGACCAGTTTGTCTGGGTGTTAGTGTTGTTCGTGTTGTTGCAGAGGTGGGACTGCAGGCCCATGCCCGCTTCCGCTACCCAGACCCTTCCATACACACACAGATGCACATGCACATGTGTCTCTCCAGTGGCTCCAGGGAGCAGATCTACAGTCCCTCCAGTAGCTACCTCTCAAGCCTCTGCTTTGGCCCCCAGCTATGGTCTGCCTGGTAGCTGGCTCCCAGATCTCTTATTTCTCTTGCCAGCTAGCAAATTATACATACATACGCAACATAGGATTGAAGTTACTTTTGAAAACACACACAAACACACATACACATGTGTACATACAAATGCCAATATATCCAGGCACTGGCACCACAAACACACAGGCCCTTAAGACCTGTGATCCCCTTTCCTGTTGCTGGCACTGAGACCTCCATACACAGATGTACACACAGCAAAGGCAGTCCTCCTGCTCAGGAAAAATTGTTTAAAGTGAAATTAAATAAGAAGACAGGACAAACTGTACTGATCAGGTGCAAGGCATGGCCAGGCAAGGCTACTAACCCGCAGACAGTTTGCATGCAACCGGCTCCTCTTATTCTCTTGTCTATTTTTCCATAGTTGTTCCTCTGCAACCAACATTCATCCCTCCCTTTTCCTGCGCTTGCTCTTTGACCTTAACTTCCCACGTCTAAAACATTCCTTAAATCCCCTTTAAAACATTGCATAGTAAGTTTTACACAGCCCCCCCTGTTTCTTTTCCCAGTGTCCCATCATAGGTGCCACATCTGTGGAGGCAGTTGCTCCCCGCAATCTGCAAGGCCATCCAGGGGGAGCATCTCCTGCAGACCCTCCTCACCCCTGCCCATGGCCTGGCCACCCTGCTGTGATGGCCCTGGGAGGTCAGCGTGGGTGCTCTCTTGGCAGAAATTAAGTTATTGAGGTTCTCTCTGGCATTTATCCTCTGTTCCTTGTTAGACCTTAGTGTTTATGGTGCTTAGCCCATAGTAACATAACATAATAGGATCTATAAGGTCTCAGAAGAGTAATCCCTGAATTTCTCCATAAAGCCACACCAGATTCAGAGACAGATCTTCTGAAGTTGTATTTTGTATGTCTTCCAAACTCCTTTGATGATAAACTTTTTCAATCAATATATACAGTCACATGTGCAAAAGATCATCTACTAAAGCAAATTTTACTGCTGTTTCTTAGGCAGTCATGTCATGAAGCTAACAATGAACATGAAAAGCGTTAAAAGGCTAAAGAGCCTGGGACATTGTATGTCTCATTCAATAACCTAGGAGTGAGAAACACCCTTTAGTTGATAACATACCATCAACTTATGTATAAGGTGGTGTGTTGTCATTAAATATTTTTCTTTTTATGTGCAGAACATTTGACGTGAGCAATGCTGATAGCCTTCAGGAGAAAATCAGGAGATATCTTATGCTATATAAATGGAATTGCTGTTCTGTTGCCATTTGCAAGACTGTGTCCAGAAGGCCTATCAGCTATTGTTGTGAGATGTAAATAGTGAATGGTTAGCATCTGAGACA
>JAWLRI010000379.1:2329843-2387914 GCA_034781795.1 Crypturellus tataupa | reverse complement strand
ATTTGCAAGACTGTGTCCAGAAGGCCTATCAGCTATTGTTGTGAGATGTAAATAGTGAATGGTTAGCATCTGAGACAGCCAGTGGTGTCAGGGATGGGAATGTTACAGACCACATTAGAGCTATAGTGCATGCAAGTGAGTGCCTGTCTTGTTCATGTTGGCTCTCAAATCAAAGGTAGTCTAGCAGTAGAAGTTTCAATATTTCAGTCTGGAGTGATGTCTCAGCTAGCCAACAGTAGACAGCTGTCCCTCTGCTGTCTACTCATAGCCAGCAGTGACATAAGAAATCAATGATTCTGGAAGTAATAGAACTACTTTTGATTAAACTCTATGCAAAAGCTACGTGCATAAATGCACAGGCTACATTTTTGGGATGGTGAGTTCCAAACCATTTGCAATCTTCTGTTTACTATTGGCAAATCCTTCCAAGAAACATGTTTGTGAAAAATATCAGTAGAATTTGGCATTATAGTTTGAGGTGCTACCCAAGAAGTGCTGAAGGGATAATATAACACCTGTGTTTTCAGGCTTGACAAAATTATATATGAAACACTTCTTTAGATTAGTATGAAATTAATTCCTTCCTTAGCTGCAAAATAATCATATTTGATGTTGCTCATTTGGAAGAGACACTTCAAAGTATCAGCAATGTTTCTGATAACATCTGCCAAGTACATTTTTGAGTTATTTATAATTACTCATTTTTAGAACTATGCATTCACTTGAAATATAACTCAGTTAAAAGGTTTTAAAAAACCTAATAGCACTTTGAATTTCTTACATTGATTTTGTAAACTTTATGTCAGAATTAATACAGTTGTCTAGGGAAGGGGATCAGATGTGATGTTTAAATTTGTCAGTACCATGATCAGCTGGACTTTTGTACACAATAAACTATTATGTGAGACAGAATTACTAGTTAACCATCTTAGAATGATGGATGCCTATCAAAAGCACTAAAACTAGTGAGAAAAGCAATAGTGTGTGCAGTACAAGCATGTATATGGAGATCATCACAGCTTATGAGACTCAGCAGCAGAGAAGATTTGAGTAGCTACCTGAATACGTCAGTCCTCCTCAAACTCTTTGTCAAAGACTGAGCAAAGTGCACTAAGGAGATAAATGATATGACAGCATTTGGTAGAGCATGTGTCTCTGTGCCAAGCTAGCCAAAGATCACTGTGAGGAACTGGCTTCTCAAGTCATGTAATTAGGAGGCATTTTTACATAAATTACTTCGATTGTCTTTCAGGTCTCAGTGGCCGATAGAGTCAGTCATAATCATGGATGTAAAAAGCAATTTTTGAGTTCAGCAAATCTGTATGTGGTGAGGGCATTGGAAAAATGGAAGGTCGATCTGGAAAATATTCACTTAGAATGACTGAGTATATGTTGACTTGAAACAAAGAAGGCATCAACTGCTTTGCTGCCTTTTAGATCAACCTGCACAATAATATTGATGTTTGTGAGGACAGAGAAATTCTGGATGCTTAAAACCCATTCAGACAGAATGCACTAAAAATTCACTGGCTTTGGGCAGATCTGGGAGCTTTCAGTTTAGCTTTCGGAAACTGCAGAAATTCTTGAGATGTCCACGTACTCCTGAAATAGCAACAGCTGATGTCAGTGGCTATCAGCTCTACAGTGGTAAAGGGGATGATACTGGCTGAAGTTAACTTCTGCCTTATGAAGAGTATTTATTCCCATATGCACTGAGGATACTTTATCAAGCCCAAATTTGGAAATCTTCCTTGCAAGAAGAATTCTACTGTGCCAGATCTTAACACAGAATGGCTGGAAAAGTGGTGCCAAACAGAATTTAGTCAGAGGATACTTGGATTACAGCATCCACTCTTGCCATGGATCCATGGCCATTAGGGTCCTAGGAAGTACAACTGAGACCTTTTCTGCAATATCAGTGACTTCACCTACTCTAATAGTGAGTTTATGTTAAAAAAATACACAAGCTGCAAACCTAGACATGCATATAAAAGGTGGATTATGAACAGGAAGATGGAGCTCAGAATAATTTCATTAAGGACTGGAGAAGAAAAAAAATGGGGAAAGGGAATCAAGGGAATTACGTCATTTTTATGCAATTTGTAAACAATGAATTTTATGTGGTGCTTTTTTACACCTAATAAGAATTTCTTTTGATATATGTATTTGAAAAAATATATGCTATACTTAAAAATTTATTTATTGCTAGATGAAAGGATGTCTCTGTTAGGTACATTACCACCATTAGTAAGCCACCCCTTAGAAAAGTTTATATCTAGATGAAATTTATAAGAAAAATTATCATCAAAGAGCATCATTATTATTTGTTATGTCAGACAGTGACAACAGTGGAACTTTCTAAGCTTGAGTCATGACTACATCCTTCATCATCTGTATCATCAAAGAAGGTGAGTTCCCTGGCCTGTGATGGAAGCCACATACTCTTTATCCTGTAAGTTATGTGGTGGGGGCCTATCTGAAGGATTTGATATCTATTTTGCTTCTTGGAGTTGTGTTATTTGCCTTTGGGTTATTTTTGCAAGGTTGGTACATGGCACTTTTTAATATAATTTGTTGTAAATGTGCCCATATGATTGATATGTGCAAAATAAAATAGAATTATTAACAGTAATAGTAAATAGGAATGACATTAGAAGATAGCTACTGGTGATTTACTATTCTAAAGAGTCACTGTATTTCTATAGTGATTAGCCAAATAAGGTTGTGGTTGTTATCTAGAAATGTTTTTTAAAATATAAATTCTGCTTATAGACCTTCATGAACTCCTGTTTCCACTGAAATTGTGCAGCACAGAAGTTGATTAAAATTATTCAACAGGAAAGCTTTAGGTTGAATTCTGTTGTTATGTTCTTTTTTACTGAGTAATATAATGATGAATAGTGTATGTAATACATCATAGAGCACTATTCCCATATTCATTTTTGCAATTCAAAAGTTAAGAACACTTTGGTTAATAGAAGGTGAAGGTGCGATTAGAGGATTTATTATTTCGCAGTGATTTATACAGTGACAGGATCGTATTGTAAAGCACTGAGTTAGAAAAATTGACATGTTAAATCTCTTTGACTCTCAGGCATTGGAAAGATTGCCCTTGGTTCTTACTGAGTTATGCATATTGGCTGATAAATGCAATGTACAAAGTATGTACAAATTCATTTAAAATTCCCAGGTGGGAGAATTTAAGTATGTTTTCAATGAAGAGTCTATTTTCTCTTTGTAACTGAGAATATTGCATATGAAAAATGTGGCATGCGAAATGAGTCAGAATAAATCCAGACAGAGCTGTCTAATGCAGACAAACTCAATTTTCTGAGCTGATAATGACCTTTAATTACCACGTTTCCCTTTTTCCCTTCCTTCCTTCCTTCCTTCCTTCCTTCCTTCCTTCCTTCCTTCCTTCCTTCCTTCCTTCCTCCCTTCCTCCCTTCCTCCCTTCCTCCCTTCCTTCCCTCCTTCCCTCCTTCCTTGTGATAATTTAACAAGCTAATTTAATAAGGAAAAAAAATTATTTGTGTAATTTCACCATTTGTCTGACAACTCACATAATAATGTGTAAATTTATCATGGCAGAGGTTTCTTTTGTATTTGTAATCTGTCATTCAAATCAGTGGGACAATGTAGTCCATAAAAAACAGTAGTTGAGCACTAGCTAATTCCTTCTTACAAGCTGAATAAGAAATTCATCCTGCAGTTGTGCTTTTCCAGGCATGTTTATATAAAATTTTATATGGTAATATTATAGAAGTAAAAATTTTAATGTGATTTCACAGCAGGAAAATATTCACAATCAATCTAAACCAAATGCCTCTTGAAACTTTCTACACCTTTCATTTGTTACTCTAAATGCTGTTGCTTTATTTTGACAAACCTATTCAACCTATTAATTTGATAGCTAAAAAGAATGTGTTTTTTTCATAGATTACAAAATCTGATACAAAAGAAGAAGAGATTACAAGAATGCATCAGCAGCACATACTATCTGGCGTGAAAGCAATGCTGTTTTATCAGAAAAAAGAAGCCATATTTCTGTGATAGCAATTTAATCTATCTCTAATGCACATAAAGATAAAGGATAGTAGAGTTCTGAAGATGAAGATATTGAGAATCGCCGAAGCTCAGGATGCCAGAACTTCAGCAAAGAAAGATAAGCAATCACCTTTCACCATCCAGGTGTATTACATGAAGCTGTCAGAATGAAACCAGTGAAAAATCACATTTTCAGCATTTTATTCTAATTTTTATTATTGCTTTGAATACTGCACTCTTTTGTTATGGCAACAGATGTTGGCAGTGCTGTACAATATGTGTCTGTACAATATGTGCTCTCTCACACATTTTGTTCTTGAAGAAAGTGAGGCTTGGATTTATTTTTATTTAAAATAGAGAAATTTATAGCATATTCAATTACTGGAAATCTTAAAAACACTCCTTAGTGCATGGGGAGGTTTCACTATTCAAATGTGTTCTGTAATGCAGGGGAAGTATAGCTTCTTCCTTCCTTCCTTTCTCTCTTGTTGGTGATATAAGCATATTTTCTGAACAAAGCATAAGATGGACAAATAAATATGTTTTGTAGCTTACTCAGAAAATAATCGAACATCTGTTACACAATAATACTGAGATATGCGATGCAGTCAGCTAAAAACTGTCATTTTCAGAAAAAAAAAAGAGTGAGATTTATTGAGGAAATTCACAAAACTATCAGGCTGTGGTCTGGCCCAATCTTTTTTCCTCCTTCATCTCTCATTTTTCATCAAAGTATACACACATGATGTCCAAGACAAAGCTGAAATGAAATTACAATAGCGTAGGTTTGCCAAAATGGACTATAGGCAACATAAAAAAAAACATCCTGTGTGCTCGAGATATCCATGCCCTGCTTTCGGTGAGATTTGTGAAGGGCTAAGTGACTTAAAAATGGGATTCAGACTTCTCCGGCTGCAGACTTGCGTGCATTTGTCTGGGTGGAAATGGCTTCTTAAGCAGTCCCCACTTTCTCCCTTGTGCTTCCTCCCTCCTTTGTCCTTCTCTTTCCATGTAGATTCTCTGTGTTGTTGCCAAGAGAAACGTTTGATCATTTAAAAAATAATCATCTGCATTATTTTTTTTTCTATCTTCTTCTTCCTGATGCAGTTCCCTGTGTGGCCTCGCACAGAACTGTGCTGCCGCAGAGGCAAAAGTGGGAATAATTTTAGCAGAGTGAGGCAAATATGCCACTGCATATGAGACCATGGCCTCGGTCATTTTCACACTTTTTAGCCTTGTTCCAAGAATTAACTCATCAGTTACAGAGGCCGTGACTCTGCCTTAATCTCCTATTATTCATGAGTAACTTGTAACATCCACAGAGGCTGATCCTCTACCTGAAAGTGGGAAAGCGGTGGCAAGATGAGCTTTCACAGAACCAGTCAGTCTCTTCAAGGGCTATAATGTTAAGCAACCCGGAGTGTATAATACTGTAAATTGCCAGGGCCATTGTATACTGTGAAAAGAGTTTCCTGATCAAGAGCCCAAGCAGAGTAATTTTTGCAGCACAGTGAATAACAACTCTATGCTCTTTGACACCAGGAGCACGGTTAGTTGGGTTCTCCTTGTTTCCTTGGCTGGTGAGCTGCCAGCCTTTGGATATGGTTTGCAATAACTACTGTTGCCTTCACAGTGCTCTGCATGCTTTGCCCTATGTGCAGTTTAAGGTTTTGCTATTCCTATCAACATTTTTTTTTTGCTTTCTCTTGATGTTATGGCTTCAGACAGCTCCTTTCTCTCTTGTGACAATGTGTAGGCATCAAGAAGCACCCCTGAAGAGGAGGAGGACCGTGCAGGGAGGACAATGACAGAGGAGGCCAACAAGCTATTAGGTTTCCTCTGGCTGAGATGGATTAAGAAGTTAGGGCACGTCTGCGTGATATGTGATGCAGAGATCTCCCAGCTAGTGCTGAACCAAGCTGATAAATGAAGCTGCGGCTGTGGTTCATCAGCCCCTGTCTGAACCTAAGCTATGGAGCCCTTCCTCTTTCTCTTTTTCCATGCAGGACCCTCAAGATGTGCGCAGCCTCTTAAGGCCAGGTTCCCTTCTGAAACATCTCCAGACTAGCACTCAAGCCCCCTGCCCCCCTTGCCCGTCCAGTGCCCTGCAGTGGTGGTGCCCCAGCGAGCAGCACCAGGGCTCTCTCCCTCCCTCCTGGGGCAAGGGATCCGTGTTTGCCGTGCTCCAAGCACAGTTACTGTGCTGGAGCACGGCGAGACAAGCCTGCATTCCAGCGCCTGGGACCCTGCAGCGATTTGTCAGTCTCAAGACAGCACTGGGTGCTGAGGGACTGACTGGCAGCTGAGTAGCAGCCTTGAGCATGTTGTTGGCATGTAAATGATGGTCTTAGGTAAGCAGAATGATCAATAGGTGCCAAAGTAGCTTTAAGGATATGTTCTTACTTCTTCCTGCTGAAAGCCCAGACTCAAAAGCGAAACTTTGCTGTGGATGTAAAGATAGGGTCAGAAACTGCCCACAGGACGCAGCTATTGGCTCCTAGAGGGTTGTAATGGGCATTTCCGTCACCCACACCACCCACTTTCCTCCAAGTAAATTGAATTAGAATCTGACTCTTTTATTCTGAAAACTTCTGAAAGGGAGTCAAGGCTTGCCAAAGCCTCTGCTAATACCCTGAAGAAAAGGAAGCAAGTTATAAAATATGTTTTGGATCAAACAGTAACATTCTGTTGCACACTTCTTAAATGCTGTGGAAGGAACACAGTGCTGCTTTACAGAATGACTAGGGACATGAATCACGATATTAGCACAATATTTGCCTAAAAGGTCATAAACCACTACAATTCAGGCAGCCACGCTTTGTGAATAAGTGCTGTGCAAGAAAAGGGTATACTGCATTCCTCTGGTTTAAACACACATTTCCTATACTCCAAGTAATGTTTATGTTCTTTCTTTCTGAATAAGGAAAATTTATAAATAAAATGATGATTATAAATGAGAATGCTCCACATTGCAGACTGATGGTAGCAAAAAGTTGACAGCATGCCCAAATTTGATACCGACTCGGATTTAGCCTAGCACCATTGGCAATAAGCAGCAAAGATAAATTTGATACCAGACATCAAAACATGATCACCACTGTTGGATAAAGTCACATGAAGAAGAGTGTGGTCAGTCTAGTAAAGTCCATCTGGAATCATCTGAGTTAACTGGCTCTAATAGTGGAGTGTGGAGCTGGTTAGCAAGCAGTTCTCTCTGTAGCACTGAGAGAAGGCGTTTAGTGGATTATGTTTGTGTCCAGCGGTCTTCTGGTAACTTGTGAAAGTCTTGGCCGCTTTGACCTGAGACAGAATTGTCAGCAATGCCAGTTTATTGAGTTTTGGATTAAAACAAAAATCCAAAACCAAACAAAAACTCTCACAAACAACAGGTGCCAGAGGGAAGGGAAAGGCCTGTCTAGACAATTCAGTGCCATGTGTTACACTTGACAGTGCCCCCGCTGAGGCATACTTCCAGTCTAGTCACACGTTTTGTTGTCTCTTGCCCTTATGGCTATACAGAAAAGGGAAGAAGAGGATGAAGGAGAAACCAGTGATATCATTAGCAAGCCTGGGGGATAGGAAGGGAACCAGAAGTTCTGTAGGGCAAGATGCCATAGGGAGAAGGGTTAAGGAGACATGGGAAACTTGAGACAGTGGAAACGAATAGGGGTTATTTGGGGTGGAAGAGGAAAGCTGTAAGACACTGACCTGCAGGAAGTCAAGGTTCAGTAGTCCTCTTCCTCATGGAACAACTTGTCTCTAAATCTTGAAAATATTCCATTGTGGTTAAATGTGTCTCAAGGGATTGGTTTATTGCTCTTATTATATATGGATCTCTTACAGATACTTATCTCGAGGCTGTGAAGGGGTTCAGTTAGCAATGGCAGGCTATAAATGGGGAGGAGAAGGATGTCAAGCTTGTCTGTAGGGAGAAAGCAAAACTGAAATAATAAATATTGATTTGGAGTATGTCTTTTATTATCTCTGAGTGAACAGGAAAATGCTATAAAAATGTGATCTTTATGTGAACCATAAATTATCCACATGAAGCTTTTCTGTATTGGTGTTGACTAATCAGTGAACCATTCTGGGGAGCTGTTGGTTATATTGTTCATTCAACAGCTTGAGTTTGTTATCATATTTCATTGTTCCTATAGGGTGTACATTTTTATTAGTTTATAGCAATTTGTGGGATGCATGCCTTGGAATCAAGGAAATCATTTTTTCCAGATGGTTCAAATCAGTAAAAGTTCTCAGTTCAGAGATCCTTCAATCTCTTCCCCATTGCAGTATTGTATTGCTGAAGAGAGCTAAATAAATCATGAAAATAACAGCTTAAAATGTTAAGATGTTTTGTATGGATCTTAACTCTATATTGACAGTGAGCTGTAAAGCTAAAATAAACATTGGATATGTAAATTGAATTGTGCATTAACCTATCAATAATATGAATGATAAATACAAGTTTTGCATCAGAAATTGGCTTCGGTTTCATCCTTCTCTGACATAATTATTACAGGGGACATGCAAATTCTTGCATGGACACAAGCCTAGTTGGTTTACAGTTACCATGTGTGCACAAGGAGCACTTCCAAGAGGAGAGGTCAGCAGGAAACAGGGTGGTGTCTGCGACCTCGAGCTTCTTTCCAAGAATTCTGAAACAGCACTGGCTGAGACCCACGGCAGGAATCTGGGAACCAAGTGATGCTGCTCGGTTGCAGGCCGAGCAGTTTTATCCCAGTTACAGGCTGGCTGGTGATCTGAAACAGTCGGGAACATATGCAGTGAGGAGGGAAGCACAGAGCTAAGTTGGGGAAAAACACATTCAGAAATCAACATTTTTAAGCCGTTCGCCTGTCCCAGGGCATTATTTGAGTCCCAGCCTCATTTCACAGTTGCTGGTGAGGGCTGTGTTAGGTGGGTTGGCATTGCTGCAGCTCTCCTGAGCGGACACAGGAGGGGATATACTGCTGTGCAGGGGTCACCTACCAGCTGCGGTCAGCATGACCAGCAGTCCTGCTAGAAGTGCCCTTCTTCTGAGCAGAAAAGCCTTTCATTGTATTTTACCTCTGATAAGATAATGATATAAGTTGAGGAACTGACAAAAACAGCCTCAAATCTTCTATAACAAAAATGCAGCGTGGGTCCTGGCCCTTTCACTTCCTCAAAAACCACAGACACCGGCAGAGAGCTCACCTTTAACAGAAAGGCTTTGCTCACCTGGTTTTCCTGTGACAGCTGGGGCTGCATCCTGCTGTAGGATACACCTTCAAACTTGGGTGCTAAGCTATCAGGCCCCGGGAATTACATGCATGGGCAACTCATTGCTTTAGACTATGATTCAGCAATTACATTGCCTTTCGGCGGTGAGTCTAGCCGAAGCCTTCAAACTCTGCTGAACTTTGGGCTATTTTCTAGACTCTGCCAGTACCTCTCCTGCCCTGTCCTGCAGGTTTCAGACAGCAGAGTGACTCAAGTGATGCACCCAGCCGCTCAAAAGCATTTGCATGTGACCTAAAGGAGGACTTGCTATTACATTTTCCTCTTTAAAAGGCGGATGTTTTGCTTTGCCACTGCAGACTGTGAGGCTAAGGCCCTTTGCTGGACACCTGTGTGGCCAGTATGTGCACCATAGGCCTTATATAAAGAAGGCGAGAAAGTGCATTCGCTTTGTCACAAGCCCTCTGAAGTGTGCAACCGAAGTGCTTTTGAGGAAACGCGTGTAAGCTGCTACAACCCCCTTTTCCCAGGCTGACCAGCGAGCAGAGAAGTGACAGACTACGTGGCAGCAGGGGAGCAAGCTGACTGCGTGGCATTACCGGCCGACACACAGCTTCTGGCCGCAGATCCATAAGCTGATGCGGGCAGGATGTGGATCCTTCCCCCTCGCCAGGGAGAACCTGCCGCTACCACAGCAAGCAGCTGAAACCAGAGTGTGCACGGGAGGGTAGCGCACAGAAGTAGGTGGAAACCAATTCACCGGTGCAAATCTGCGATGAAAATACTGTTTTTTTGAAAGTGAAAAGTAGGCTAGCAATTGTTAGCAAAGGAGAAAAAAAAAGTGTTTTGTTTTGTCCTACACCTCTATATTTTACATCTATCAGTTTCCCTTTATACTATTGCTTTCTTCAACCTTATGAAGTTTTGTAATTTTTTTTCCTGTTTATTGATCTATGAAATCTGCATGCCCGCCTTACAATGCGGTTTGTATATTGTGTATGCTGGTAGAAGCCTTCACTCACGAAGCACATTTGCAAGGGCCTGAGCTTGCATGACATGCTGGAATAATCAGAATCCAGTAAGATCGCATATCAAGTGTCTGAAGATGAGGGCACACAGAATCAATGACCGCGTTTGAAAATGTATTTCTCACGACCATATCTCCTCAAGCAAGCATAATTTCCCTTTCTGAAGTCAATGCTAGATTAGGAACTTTATGTAAGTACGATGAATATTTGAAATGAGAAAAAAATAGGGGAAGATGAAGGTATTTTTCTTTACTAGCAGATTGCAACAGAGTCTTCTGGGCAAATTATTTTTACTAATGCTCATAATTATTGGCACTGCAAAAGAGTCTGATAGAGTCTGATAGAGTCATTTTTTTTTCAAATTTTGTTCTGTTTGACAAAAATAATTTTCAAAATAAAATTTTGTAAACTTTTGAAACATCAATGTCTGATTACTTTGAGTTCAAAGTAATAGTTTCAATTTTTTTTTGCATGTGGGGACAATAAAATGGAAGCTGTACTGGTACGCCTGCATTTTTTTACATGACTTTAAGAGTGGTTGCTCATACTTTGAAGCACTTTCGAAAAACATTTTTCAGTGCTTGAAAAGTGACACAAAGGAGGCATTATTTCATTTTCCATTTTCTAAGATGCAGAAATTTCAAAAGGGTTCAAGACAATAAAAGGGAAATGGAAAGCCACACCAGAAATAATTTGGTATTATCAATTTTATATGGCATTTTCTAAAGGAAAGAGGAAAAAAGTGAAAAAGTCTCTCTATATGTTTATATTTTGCTTTTGGTAGACTTGTCTTTTGTGAAACATTTTGATTTACAATACCAGCAATTGTTCTATGAAATAAAAATCTCAAATTTCAGATAATTCTATGAATAAATCTGATATTCCCTTCTAGGTATGAACTAAAATCTGTCTTGCTATTTAAAGAACGTTAAGTTTGGTCAGTTGAAGTATAAATAACTGTTGATTACAGTCTATGATTCCAACTCACCTCCCCTCCCAAATTATGAGAGAACATTACATTTATTTTTTAGTAATAATTACCTTGTGCTTAGTAATAATTACCTTGTGTTTCTTCCTATAAAACAAGGCTGTACTCTGCAAAAATGAATAAAGGCTCTCAACATTATATTTATTGCATTTCGGGGAAATTTCTTGCAATGTGTGAAAGTAATCAATCATGCACAAATGTGTTTGCAGATTTGGACGGCATTCTCACCCAAATATATAATGTAGTTTCCAGGTGGTAGCTATCTGAAATTATGTCTATTTTTGTTTTAACACAATGAATACTCCTCCCTGTCTTTTCCTCTAATATTGTTTATGGCAGAAATCCAATTTATACAGTGCAAATAATCATTATTTTCAGAAGGCCAAGAGTCTTTCCTAGCAAGAGCATAGCCAATGTCTTCTACTCCTACTTGTGTCATTCATGATATTTCAGTGATGTGAATTAGCATATAAATTCATTTACCATTAGAGGGATCGTGGGAGGGGAAAAACAAACAAACAAACAATCAGAAAGACAGGGAACATGCCCAGCGCTGCGAGGCACAAAGTATTAAAAGCAAAACAGGTGGGAAAAGCAGACAAGGAAGCTTCATACACTAAACAAATGCTGAGCATGTATGACCCTGGGGATGAATGTTGCAATTGGTGTCTTTTTTTTTTGCGTTGTTCAGTCTCTGTGCATCATTGTTTGGGAGTTCACTGTTGTTAAACATCACTTTTATGAGGAACTTGTCACAGTCCCCAGGCCTTATCTTGAATTATTTTTGATGTATGAAGAAAGGATTTGAGAACTGATTCCTTTCTCACCTGGAATGTTTTGGGGAATCAAATGCCAAATAAAGCTCTTAATTGCCTTTTGAAAGCAGATTTCCACAGAATGCTAAAGCAAGAGATACTGCTTTTCATCACTAACTTTGTAAACAGGAGTGACTCATGTGCCATCTGTTTTGTCCCTCCATCTGATCATACGGTCTCTCTGTTTGTGCTGGTTAATATATTTGCTAACTTTTAAAGGGAGAGGAAACTTAGGAGCAGTCAAAACAAACATGTCTAAGAAAGGCAGAAGTTTTGAAAGGAGCTGCTTGGAAAACCGCTGCCACTATCACTCTCTGTTGGAATGTGCAGTTCTGGGTCGTAGTCATGCTTGGACTCCACGAATCCATACAACAGGCCCTACAGAAAAATCCCAGAATAAACTGGAAGATTGGGTTAGTGGTGCTAGTCCATTCACAGACCGTCATTTTACCAAATATTTTGCCTTAAGCCATTAGTGGTCAAACTAATGTCTCCAGCTGAGGAAACAGGGATGTATCTGGGGATGTAGCTGGAGCCTGGCATGCTCCAGCAGTTACCTGGTCGTCACCTAAGGACATCTTAATGTGATGATGACAGAGCTTACTAATGGGAACATTTATAGACGGTATCGCTGGAGGCAAATCAGCTCTTCTTAAAATAGCCAAAGTTACCCTGATGACAAGTGCTATGTCATGACAGTGGGTAAAACGGAAGAAACAGGACCAGGGCGACTTACAAAAACACAGTCTGCCCAAGGAGCAATTTCCTAACAGCTCTTCCTCAACGAAGGTGATCTTTCCCTTGGTGCTTTGCTGTTGTGCATCTGTAAATCATTCCACCCAGGTTTTAAGGCAAATACGTAGTGGCAAAAGTGCAAGGCATGCTGTGTAAACATATGAAAAAATAAGTTCTTGCCTTGTATTACCTGTAGTTTTGGGTCCCCATTGGGTAACCTGACTCAGCGACACACAGCACTGCAGAAAGAGCTCACAGGCCTGATTACATGATTTCATTATCAGAGCTCAAGCCTAGACCTGAGCCAGAACATGTCACAGTCTTGCTCTGACTGGTTTGGGTTTCCCTTTAATCAATGAAAATGTTACCTAGTTAAATGAAAAAGAGGAACAAACTGTGCTTATCAGTACAAAATCTCCTTTGAAACAGTTTCCAAACATATACATTAGGTAATGAGTCTGTTTTCCTGACGATGTGTCACAGCATACAGTGCTATTCTGGTTATATTTCACAGGTTCGCATTGCTTTTTAATATGCTTGCTGCTGGTCTGTTCTGAATCAGTTGTTCTGCATATTTGCAGTCTGCCTTATGAGAAACCACAGTCATGCTAGGCAGCTTCTGTCTACTCCATGACATATCTCTTGATGGAACAGTATTTTCAGCTCTGTCTAGTTTTTCATTCTTCCTGTCTCTAGCTATTTCTTTTTTCTTCCCCCTTTTTTTTTAGTGTAGTTTTAAAGCCTTTGTAATGGGGGAAAAGCAAGGAAGATATTCCAGTGACCCTCTGCAATTCTTTGTCAGTGACAATAGATACTAATGCAAAACGGTGTAATTCAATAGAAGTATGAATGCATTCATAAAATATGCGTGAAGCGTTCAAAAAGCCCAGCCTTGTGCTTACGAAATCTCTGAGAGCGTCTTGTGCATTACATCAGTTTGCTCAACAGTTTACGAGGCCTTTTTTTCCCCCCTCTGGAAACATTTGTCACAGTGGATTATTTTATTCACTGCTGCTGTATGTAAGATGCAGAATCTTAATACTTTATTTGGATAAACAGGCATAATTTGGGAAGACAGGTGATGTGATGGATTAATCATCAGACTTTTAACTTTAAGTCTTGTTAGCTGCAGGTTTAAATGTTGTTTACTTGAAATTGCGTGGTGGATATCGTGTCTAAGTGGAAGCTCTTTATATATATAAATTAAAGCTGCTTTTGCAGTTGGTATTAAGTGCGAGGTTTGATGTAAAATCTGACATTTTGTGTTATGCCTGGATATTCAGATAGATTTATCACAAATAACCAGTGCTGAAGGTATAGCTGTTGCAGTGACAACAGCATTTTCCTTCCACTTTCTATTAACGTCTCCAAGCCTTGACTTTGAGAATCTCTCCTGTTTCTTGTGAGAAAGTAATTACATCTGGATGTATATATCACCTTTGGCACCTAATAAAATGACTAATTCTGGCCTTGTTTGTGATAGTGGTTTTGTGCTGCAGCTTTTTGTCAGCTACAAGTTTAAGCAATGGACTTGTCACCCTGAAGGCATTTTGACAGAGGAAATTCCAGGGCACTATCAGTCTGTGGATAAAATTAGAAGAATATTCTCTATTGCCCTGTTGCCATTTTCTGGAGATTTCCAGACCACTCCACTATTCATATACTTTCAGATATTTATGGAAATGCACCTTTGGATTAGAAGACCCTATCTATGTTCCGGGTTCTGCCTTTCTCCATGACTTTTGTGAGTCTGATTTGCAGATAACCCTGTGGTGGAGTTGCACAAGGGTTCTCCAAGAAAAGAATCTGCTTCCCTGATGCAGGAGACTTGGCAGTTCTAGAAAACTACAGGCATCTGGATACATGGCTATGTGACTTTGGCATAGAAATAAATTGAAACAAATTTTGCTACTCTTTCTGAGTGGGGAAATTGCCATTTATGCAACTCACAGATGCCCCGAGTCACCTTTTTTCAGTGTCTATTTATAGATTTATGCTCAAGACATCTCAGCTTCAAAAGAAATTCTTCTTAGAAGAACTCCGTAATGTCTCTAAAGGTAGAGATACTCCTGCTTTGAATTTGTACTATGGAGAGAGAAGTGAATATTAGATTTGTCAGAACGGCTATTGAACCAAAGGAATGGAAAAGCACTAGCCTGCTGCTGAGTGAAAAAAAAAGGTATTATTTTGTGAAACTGAAATTCTTTGCTTAAAATAAAAAGAATTTTTTAAACTTCATTTTGGGATGACTTAATCCTTTCAACCTTTTTTTCCCTTTGGTATTTTTTGTAGATGAGCAGTGTCATTTCAGAATGAAAAGATATGTTTGTTTTTATGGCAGATGGAGCACGTAGGTATTTCTGAAATGAAACATGTCATTAGGCAGCATCCAAACATTGTGTTTTGATGTAACATTCCAAGTACTTTTTAAGCTTTATTTACCATCAGATTTTGTATTTTCCAGGAATGTTTTGCCCAATTCAGGCAGAGGCTGATCTGGGGCAGGCAAAGGTAAAAAGCAGAAATTCAGTTCTGAAAGAGTTAAAGACCAGCGAGTATCCTGAGAAGTAAATACTTTATCTCTGATCAGTGCTAGAGGGAAACATTTCATTACGTGGTCTTTAGCAAGGCTGGATAATAGTCTTCCATATTCTACTCTCAGGAAATCATATTACTTATCTTTCAAGAGAGATACGTAAAATTCTTGTTGCTAGCCAGTACTGCAAACTGGCTTATGGTTATTTGTTGCCATAGATATGTTCTTTTCAATTATGGGTTTTTCAATTTCTTCTAAATTATTTTTTATTTCCTTAACTCTTCCCAAGTAACTGTTGTGGTTGTTCATAGTAAGCTACCTTTCATCCATATTTATACTTATTTCCTGTACCGGAAAAAACACTTCTTTATATTAATTATAGGAACACAACAAAGAAAAGAATTTGGGAGAAAAAGGAATTAGCTGTGAATTCTTCTGCTGATAACATTCCTGTATTTACTAACTAGATTTTCACTTCTGCAAGAATTTCAAATGTATTTCTGTCTCTTTGGTAAAGATACTTCATGCCACCCTTTCTTATTTTTTTTCCTTATGTCAGAATGCTCTGTTTTTCTTCCTTCTTTCAATTCCTCTATTTATGTAACTTTTCTTCTGTAATTTACTGCATTGGAACAAGAACTGTACACCTTGTATAGTTTTGCCTTAGCCCTAGCCTTTATATTTCTAGGAGGACTTGGTGGTTTGGTGACTAAGTGAATTAACCCCTCTCCTTTTGCTGTGCAGGACTGCATCAAATTGCTATTAAAATAATAGAAGATAAAATCTTTAGTGATTAAAATTACATAGTTTGGGGGCTGTAGGCTTTTACATAACACACATTTGGGACCTCTAGGTCTTGTCTGCAGCCTGAGAATTTTATCAGATTTATTTTCAGATTTTTAATAAAGGGATGACTCCACTTAGGAAGCAAGTTTATTGTTACTCGGCAATGGACTGCTTGTCACTGTGCATGAGAGGATTTAAAATCTGTACTTTAGAAGATAAGAATGAATAGAAGTTCTGCTGATTGTGCTCCCTTTGGCTTTAGGGTTGTGTCCAGACATCTGAGCTGTAGAAACAGGGAGATAGAAGCAGATCAGCCTCTTTATCAGTTTCTTCTATGTGCAGCATTTTGAGTAAAATTCCATACTCACATTATATTACCCTTCCACATCTGCATCCTAGCCTCACTCATGTACTGCTCTTAGCTTTGCTACAGGAAATATGTAGCAGCAGTGTTTATCAAAAATACCACTGTGGACTGATTTATTTAAGCAATAGCAATTGGAAAATGGGAGTGTGCCAGGCAAACTCACAGTCTAGGTCAGAAATAGGCTAATTAAAAGGAGATAAGTGGGCAGGAATTCATGAAATAGATAATATAAGTTGGCAAGGTCTTGATTTTGAAACTTAATAGTTTTCCTTTCAGACAGTATTTTTTTTCTTTTCTAAATATTATTCTTTTGGGAGTATTCTATTCTTAGGAGGAGAGGAAAGGTGATTAAAGGAGATTAAGTGGCATTTAATTCACATTATTTCTATTTCTGCTATATATCTCTTATTCCTCTTGTTGAAGTCAGTGCTCTTGCTTTCAACAGGAACAGAATCATAGCTTAAATATATGAGAGTGTCACATAAGATTTCATTGTGATGATACTGGATGCAGTAAACTCACATTTTACATGGATAACAGACTATGCATGCTAAACCAGAAGTCTGTGGATTTACTTAATTAAAAGTCTAGAGTCAAGGCAACAGGAGAGAGACAAGGAGGGAGGGAAATGGCAAAGCCTGTCAGACTGGTGTTGAATCTTCCTCAAATTGTGCTATGGCTATTTCATGGGCAGCATACATGTATGTCGAACAGTCCCCTCGCAGTTTATGCAGGCATCTTATGTGCAAGTGTGAGCTCTGGCTTACCTTATGCACACTCACACTCTCTTCTTACAGTGGTAGCAAGACCTGTTAACTCTCTGGTGTGTGGGGAAAACAATTTTCTTTTTCCACAAATGGGACATGGCCTTGACACTGCTACCTGCTTGAAGATGTGGACAGCTTATAGGTGGCTAAGGAAGTATTAAAGAAAGCTAATGATGAAAATAATTTTCAATATGTATTTTCGGGAGAATGTTACAAATACACAGTAGCCATTTCAGAGGACACAAACCGCAAAATGGCCAGGGCACTCTACATGTGAGTGGCAGGATATTTGGCCTAAGAAAGGCAGAGAAAATTAAATCTCACCAGACCTGACATAGGCTTTTCAGGATACAGCTATCCTGAACAATGCTCTCAGAATGGTACAAATTTAATTTGCCCCCTTTGAGGCAAAGAAGAGATGCTGATATATTAATTACCTGATAGAAAAAAATGACCTTCCTTCCATAGCAGCTCTTTCAGACTTGAAGATTAGACTGGAAAACTATATCTCCCTCAGCCATGTACAAGTGAGGTAAAGAATTTCTTTTATGTAGAAATCAGTTCTTCTATGATTTGAATTTCCCATGACTTTTTGGCAGAAATGAGTATGTTTTTTGGCTGAGTTGTATTCTTCCCATATTGACCATGCTTTCCATGAAATTACAAAATACTTTTAACATGAAATTGACCAGACTTCATTCTCAATTTTCTCATTTTCACCTTTGCAGAGAATCTCACAATGCTTAGTGATTGGGCAATAGAATGACAGAAGAAATTCAATATCAGTAGATGCAAAGTGATTCATATAGGCAAAAAAACCCCTAGCTGTACATACAGAATGACACATTCTAATTAGCTGTTAACATTTAGGAAAGGGATCTGGGAATGATTGCTAATAATTCCCAGTGGTGGTCATAAAATAATTAGAGATTAATGGGAAAAAAAGAGAGAATAAACAGGAAAAAAATAGCTATGCTACCCTATGAATTCAGGATACATCTGCATCCTGAATATTGCATATTGCTACCACAGCTGAAAACAGAGACTTGCAGTGTGGGCTGGTGTCAAGGGGCCCCACTGTCTAGGGCAGTGAACATCAGGTGGGGCTTGGGGCCGGGACTGGGTCCCAGCTGGTGATGGGACCTGGACGGCACCGCAGGGCTGTGGCGGGGCTGGAGGCAGCCCTGCTCTGGCACCATGGGGCAGGGACTGAGGGCCCCAGGCTGGGCTGAGATGGGGTCTGAGGGGAGATCTGTGGAGTGACAGGGACAGCAAGGCTTGCTAGTGCCCCAGGGCCCTGATGTAAGAGGACAGGCTAAATAAATATACTGGGAATTTTGAGTTTAATGAGGAAGAGACAGAGAGGGGAGAGAAAAATAAGCCTGGCAACATCATTAACAGCAATAGATAGTTGAAGAAAGAGATTAATAAACATTCCTTCCTGACAGCGTAGGAATAAGGGTTCAAGAAATAATCACCTGGACATTTAAAAAGCCCTACTCTGCATGTAACCAAGTTGTACGACTCATGACCATAGAACATTACAGAGTTCAAATTAACAAATGGAATCAAAAGCTGATGAGACAAATTCACAGAAAGTAGGCTCATCCATTTCTACTCAAAATGATGTTTGAGATGAAACCTCCAGCTCAGAAATCAGTGAGTTGCTGATGACCAGAAGCTGGGAGACAAGGAAGGAATGTTCTGTGCCTGCATTATTTCTCATGCCTTGCTTGAGCCTTTGACCACATTCAGGGTGTGAGTTAAGTGAATCATTGCTCAAGTCTACAAAGACAGTATAGCTATTCTTATGTCATGCTCTTCTGTTAGTAAAATTTATAACAACTGACAGATTTATTTATCATTATTCAGATTTTTTTTCCATATCTTTCATCATGGCTTCCTAAGTATTCCTAAGCATTCCTAAGCTTACCATTTAATTTGTCCCCACCCTAGGTGGAGTCTTCTGGTTAGGGAAGGACCCGCAGGGCCTGACAGCCTCCTTAACCAGCTCTGTGGGATACCCAGGAGAAAGGGCCATGAATCAACCCTTACCACACCAACCCTTGCTTTGCCAGTGGTCTCAGAGCTGACAGCCTTTTGGTTGTGCTTATCCCTAATGACTCAGACACAGAGGGAAAGGAAAAAGAGAGAGAGAGAAAAAAGAACAATCTTCAGTGTGGCTAAACCCCAAAGTCCTTAGTCAACACTGGAGCTATGCGGTTTGGTCAAAGCCCCTCAGCATGTTTGTGGAAGAGGTAGAAGCTGGCTACAGCTCTTTCTTTTCTTGGATAGAAACTTGTATTTGCAGTTGTGGTACAAGATACCTAATATATCCTTACTCAGTCTACATTTTTCTCCCTTTTCTCTCTCAGTGTAACTGTTTCTTCTATTCAGTGTGCTGTAATTTCTCTTTTTTTTTTTCCCTTTATAGCAGTTAGTTTCTCAGAGAAATCCCTGACCACAAATACTTTTGAGTGGAACATCTGGTTCTAATGTGCACTCTAGAAGTGTAACTTTCTGCAATATTCCACTTTTCTCCCAAATGATATTTTTCCTCTTGCGTTTGCCCAGAACAGCTTGTAAGCTGATCAATATCTGAAGCAGCAAAAGAACCATTTGTGAATAGGCTTCAGAAGCTACATAAATGGTTTCCCAGAACTCTAAATATTCGCAGGAGAGTTTGCAGTCAGGAGATGCAGACCAGAACGGTACATGGTTGCTTTCTTTCTCTTTCACCCATTGCTCCTGCCAGTTACCATAGCTGTGATACCAATCTCAGTTTGTTTCCTTCCCACTGACCTAGCTATCATCTCCTTTTTTCAGTTCTTCTTCTCTTCTAGGCAGAGCCATTCGAATGGGGGAGCAAATGCTGTCACACAGTTCCTTCTGTTACTTCTCAGCTATCATTACAGCTGGTCTTTCAGAAATACTTGTTTAGAAACTGTCCTGCGTTATGTGAGCAAGTGAACTTTCATCTACTCACAGGGTCAGTATTGCTCTGAGTAAAAGGGACTGCGCAGTCAGTAAAGTGGAGATACAAGATGAAGCAGGAATATTTAACATACTTTGGGGCATGGGAAATGTGAAAAGCCAGATGAACTCCAAAGGAAACTATAGTGCACTTCTGGTAGGTCTGTAAATAATACAAGATTCCTGGAAGGAGTGCAAGAATATATTAAGCTTTCTGCAGGAGAGCATAGCATGCAGGCAGGCAATTCAAACATATCTACAAACCATGGGGTGGATACTATGCAGTGCTGTGGTGCCCGCTTTAAGTAGGGGACAGGACCTGAATTGATTAGATCATCATGTTTTATAACATGGGAAAAACAAACAAAGGTCCTCTGTGACTGTGGAGGAAGATTTATATTTTTATCTTTATAAGTGCTCCCATAAAGAAATATAATCATGGTTTCGTAAGAGTTCACAAGAAATTTGTTGCCTTACTGGCTGAACACTTCATCAGTGTTCATCACCATAAAGCATGGAGAAGTGCAGCAAGATGAAAACACATGAAAAAAAAAAAGAAGCAGGTTAATTTTTAGGACTCTCGTTACTGAGAGGTGAATAAATATATGAATGTTTTTGAAGAGCCTTTTATCCATCCATGTCTCCTGCTGGCAACTCTGCATGAGTGGGCTGTGCCTGTCTCACAGCTGGTGAAGCAGCTTGCGTTAGGGGAAGGAGCAAATTGCGAGTTAGAGGAGTACCAGGAAGGCCAGTGGAGCAGCTGAAGAGCGGAGGCTGAATTGACGTTCGACTCCTTAGAGCCTCATGGATTACTGTGGACTGCACAGCAGCACGGAGCTGTCTACTGGCTTATTGACTAGGGAGGAGACTTGCTTCTCCAAACTACTCTTTGAGGCACATCTGTGACCTGGTCACCCTCCTCCTACTCAGCTGCCCTGTCTCTTTGCATTCTGGCAAAAACATAGTCTCCTATTCATTTTTTCTTAAATAATAATAATAATAAAAAGCAATGGAAGAAAAAAGAGAAGCTGAGCCCTTGCCTCCCACTGCCAATTCACCCTTTATAGTGCTACTTCTTTCACTACACCCAGAGAATATGCCTAATGCCTTTCTTCAGTGTTAGAATCTGCAGCTATCCTTTTTTTTCAGCTGCTCATCTACCCTTTTAATGCTTAGCATGACCACAAATGTTTGCCATATGGATCTGTCTCTTGAAATTTCAATCTGGCCTGAGTTTTGGGTCAGTAGTGAGCAATAAGAACGATTAAAAAAAAGTCTGTTGTACTTGAAAGAAAATATAATTATCATTTATATTCTTCCAAAGCCATATTCTTTTCTTAGACATCTAAGAAAATGCCTACACAAGGATTTTCTTCTGACTGCACTGAAGTGATGAAAATAGGGTAGAGATTCCCTCTGTAATCATTTGCATACTTTTGTTGCTGTTTAGCACATGATATATGTGATGAAATATAGGAAATGATTTGTATTGCCCGAAGTCAATATAAATTTCAATAATTTTACAAAATGTGCTAAGAAAACTAGCTGTCTCAGTTAGTCACATTGGAGAGACCTGCTGGTCACCTCACATAGCTGCCAACAGCCTCTTTGAAGCCTTCCCAGAAACATCTCTCAGCGTGAAGTCTGCTCTCCAGTGGCTGTCACAGCCACACTGCACAGACCCTCTGGAGCAGGGATGTGTGGGGAAGCCCCCTTGCCCCAGGCAGCTCCGAGTGCGTGCTGAGTGTAGGGAAAACCTCCTACTGTGAGGGAGTAACTTTGGGGTCTTGGCCGAGGGAGATGTCAGGAGCAGCGGTGCTACATTTGGTGCTTTCTGAGGCTGCCTGACCTTCCCTGGGTATAAGTGATCCACGGGACAGGCACAAGGCAGCCGTGTGTTTCAGCTGCTGCTTTCTCGAGTGATCAGAGGGAGCATAAAATTTAGTCACCTTCCTAGCGCAGTAATGCTGCACGTGTGGGAGCTGGCCCTGATGGGGGCTCTACATCCTGCAAAGGGACCTTGTGGCTTGTGCCACCTCTCAGCAAAACGAACTTCTCAGAAGTGGAGAGGGACATGTTAGAAACTGAAGCAATTTCATCAATGTCTTTTGTAAGAAATGCTGTTCCAAATAATTTTACTTTTGTTTATTAAAACTATTCTTTTATCTGAAAAATAATCTTATTTTGTAAGAGCGATGTTTATTTTGAACTCATATAGACATAGCCGGCAAATTTTAATTATAGATGAGCACTTACTTTAGTGCTTTTAGTCATATTTTATTCCTCTGCAAGCTTGTTAGGTTTGAGTCAGCAGGATGCACACCTGCCTCCAGCCCAGGGAGGAGGCTGAGCAGAGCGTGAAGAGCAGACTCTGCAACACCCAGACCTCGTGTGCTGTCTCCTGCCGGGTGCCTTTTTGAACCCTTCTGAGAATAAGGTGGTGTGCAGATTAATGGTCTTTTTTACTTTCTTTCTTTCTTTCTTTCTTTTTTTTTTAAATAGATGCTACAAAACAAAAATGACTGGAAACCCTACAATTTCTGATGTTCTCACTGAACAGCATCTGTGTCAGTTAAAGCACTGATAGATTCTTGAAATTAGACAGGTGTTCAGGTTTCATTGAAGTAAATATTTTAGGCTGTTTTCTTAAGGAGGAATGGCTGTAGGAACAAAGTTGGCTTATTGGGATGAAAACAGCACAGATAGAAACAAACAAACAAAAGCCTGTCTGATTTGTTATCAGCTTTGAGTTGCCTTTTTTTTTCTTTTGTGGTGCTGAGTAGAAGGTTGATGTTTTGGATACATATCTAGAAAACTGACACTTTGGAAAGCTTACAAAAATGGGAGTTTGCTGTGGTGGAGGAAGACAATGCAGTCCAAGGGGTAGACAGGTACTGGCCTCTTAGCAGATTCCTCCCAAAACCAGACACCACACAAACTACATGTCCTGTATCAGCACGCTCTGAGAACACTAGAGGTGCATATATAATTTTGCCAAAAGCCTGTTACTTTACCTGTCATTCTGATTTATGCCTCTTAGAACACATTCAGCTGTAGTTAGGAAAAAAAAATAGAGAGAGAGAGAAAAGCCATATGGCAGATTGTTGTCAGACAAACAAACAAATACAATATAGATGCCAAATAGGTTTTGTACAAACAAAAGGAGAAAAAAACAACCCCCCTACCCCTTTGATACTTCTGAATGCTTTCATAAAGGACTATTTACTTGGCTTTTCACCTTCATTTAATTCTCTGAATTGTTTTGCTCTATTAGAGCGTGTGCTCAAGGCATTTCCTAATTCTAATTCATAATTCTATTTACTAATTTTAGGAAGATCACAGTTTACAGAGATAAATATAGCTAACCCTGAGATTATCTCTGGAACTGTCATTAACTTTCAAGTGTTAGCACTGTATTTTAAGTAGCTGAGACATTGTGAGAGGGAAGGCAGCTGACAGGGCAGGGATTGTCATACCTCAGAAATGGTCTTTAAAAAGGGCAGCCTTCAATCTAGACTAAAAATGACATCTTGCTCATTCAGTGCCTGCTGCTACCTCAGCCCTACTATGGCAATTTATGATGTAATCCTTACTCAGGCAAGTAAGACCTTGCTTATTTTGTGCCTGTGAGTTGATGGGTGTGGGAAGGTTCTTCAGGAACCTGTGATTACAGTAAGTGTTGTTTATTTATGGAGATAACTGTCACACCATTTAAAAAAATCTAGGTCAACACCAGTGCACCTTTTGGTACGAAAAAAAAAAAAAAAAGAGCAAAACAATTAAATTGTCTCTAGCTTTTATTAGGAGAGAAAAATGAGTTTTATCAATTGTGAAAGCCTTTAATCTGATGCAGGCTGCTGATAAACTGCATCAGATAAAATTATATGTAGTTGATGCATGCACATGCATACATGTGTGCACACATGTGCATACACACACACACACACACACACTTTCAATAGAAGTCATGCCAGGGTTGTGGTCTGAGCAGAGACTGTCAACTTCATGGAGAAGCATCAGGGACTGGCTGGATAAGGAGATTAGGACAGCCAAAACTCAAAAGAGAGATGGAAAATGGCACTGAGGGCAAGGCTGATGATAGCAAAAAAACCCAGGAATTTGAAGAACCAGTCTAGAAGGAAAAACAAGGCAGCTGCACAAGGCAGTAAGGAAGTACAAGGGGCTGGTGATAAAGAGCATCCAGGAAGGAGTCTAGTTGTTCCTTGGTTCCTCAGCTTCATCATTCTTCTGGTTGGAGAGAAAGTGTAAGTACCTCAGTAAAGTGCTTATTTTACATTCCCCTAAAATTGATAAATGTTGAGGAAAACAGCTCAGCCACCATCATTCCTGTCAGCTACTCCATCAGGTTCCTGGAGGCACAGACCTGGGCCAGGGCTCCCAGTGCTCTGTGCTCAGTGTGTACCAATCTGACTCGCCTTGTTAAACTTTATTTTTGCATTAGGAGATTACATGTTTGTTGCTCCCCATTCCCCCTTTTCCCCCTATATATACTCACATACATCTACTTCATCAGGAAGCTCAGACTGTAAAATCTGTAGATGTCATTACCTGCCTTCAGCTCGCTGCATGTGGATGCACGGTGGTTTCTGTTTTCTGCTGTGTTAGTGCACACTCTTCCCCTGTACTCAGCCCTCACCAAATGCGGAGGTCGGATGGTGCCTAATGAAAGTCAGCACTTGCTGTGTGACATCTGCCTGGGCCGTACCCTGCAAGTCAGTTGTGATATGTTGGCATTGTATAAAAATAGCTACACTAGGAAGCACCTTCAGGTCCTCACTGCGAAGAGTTTAACTTAGGATTCCTGTTATCACCCCCACAATGGATTGCCTGTACTGTACTTGCCTTAAACGTTCCTGGTTCCCTTTTGGGGACATTTCTGCCATCTGTGTGGTGCTTTCTGAACTTCTGCAACCATCGGCCAGCAACCAGAGCTGGTTCAGCGATGGGTAGTGGCTGAGACATCCCTCCAGGTGCATGTGAAAACACAACAAGCTAAATCAGCCCATTCTGTCTGTCAGGGTGCTCAATCATTCCTGTGCCAGATATGAGTGCCAGAATTGGGCTACATCCAGTTTTACATCTCTCCTTGTCAAGGATACAGCCTACAATAAGGGTTTGCTGTTATAGATTGTCTATATATGTACACCCATTATAAAATGACTAACTTTTACTGAGAATTTACCATGGATGCAGGAGATCTTATTCCACACAGGAGAGCTTGTGTTAATTGATTGTGTTAAACACATCCTCTACCATTCATCTTAATACCTACAATTAATTTTATTTGGGGTACAGAGCTCCCTTGAGGAATTCTGCTTGAACTGAGAGCAGTCAGATGTAGTTAAGTTTCTTGTCATACAAAGGAGACTGGAAGAGTACAATAAGGATAGGACTTAATCCAAAGCAAACAAACAAACAAACAAACAAAACCCTCAAAATAAATAATAATAATAATAATAATAATAATAATAAACAGAAGGGAGGAAAAGTAAAAGAAATCTAGATGCAAAAACTGGCTTGAAACTTATCCTTATGATCCTTATGATAAGTGGCTACATCTATTCTAGAATATAAAACAGACTAGAGCAAGTTCTTTCACATCGAGGGATGTGATATAGGACCACCTGCTCTGTGCTGCTATGTTTCCTTCCCCCGCAGGGCAGACCTGCCTTGTCCATGCAGCCGAAAGGGGAAGAGCCATGGCCACACCACCTCTGCACTGCACACAGCTAATGGAGGGGAAACTAAACCACACAAGGCTGTGCTACCTTATAAACAGTGGGGAATATTGGAATGCCCTGCCCTGCCCTGCTTATTTTCCTCATACTGCTACAGCTCATGCACTTCACAGCTGTGGGCCAGTGCATTTTTACTGTGTAAAGTCTCCATGCTTGCAGGGTAGACGAAGGACAAGTTTTAGATGAGGTTTTCAGATTTATTTCTGAAATTCTCCACTTTCAAAAATTCAATTCAAATTCTTCATATTATGCTAACATAGCTTTTTGTGCTATAATTTCTTTCAGCTTCAATTTAGGATTGAAGGATATTAACCCAGTAAAATCCCAGAGGAGCAAAATAAACCCATCTAGTCTTTTTCCTCATCTTTTTTTGTAAGTGAGATAATTAGCAGGGATTTAGAGTAGATAATTTTACCCTTGACAGTAAATAGGCAGTCATTTGTGATGAGACAAATAGAGATTCAGGCTGGGCAAGGGACAGCCAAGGTACAACCTCAAGAGATTACAAAAGAAGCCTGCTGATTTGCAGGTTTCTGACTTTCTAGTGTCAGCAGTAAAATGACACAACTCAGGTTAAACAAGCCTTTTCGGTGTGGAAGAGGGTTTTGCTTCCAAAAGCCTTTTTGTGCCTGATGAGCAAGACACAAATATTTGTGTAATTAGACACAAAGCCACATAGCTAATCAACACACCTGAATCTTAACGTCTCCCCTCAAGTTTAGCTGGTTGCAGAAATCAGTCAATTTATAATACAGTTCCAAAGCACAGGATATAGACCACACACAGCTTATTGTCACATATAAGAGGAGGCAAAGCCTGCAGCTTTTATTACGACTGTCCTGGTCAGATCAGGAGCACCAGTACAGGTGGTCATAGGTGTTCACAGCACACGCTTTGCTGTGTAAGCCCAAGAAGTCGAAGTGTCTTGGCTGGGGGCTGCTTTGGTTCTCAGACAGCAAAGCAGGGAAAGGCTTTAAATAATATAATGTAGATCATTCCCTGCACCGTAGAGACCTGGATAGCAACACAGCTCTGATGGAAATGCCTTGGGAGCGCCTTCACTCAGCAGCTCTGTTTGGTTTCTTGCTACCAAAACCCAGGTTTGAAGTAAATAAGCTGTCATTCTGCCCACTCTCTCAGCTCCCTGTTGCCACTCTTAGGTACCAGCTCCCTCTCTGCTACCAGGTCATGGAGATGGGATCCTCCAGTTCAGCTGCCCACAGCCTCCACAGCAGGCACACAGATTTCCTGCGGATACCCTGTTCTCTCACCCTATGTCAAAATATCACATTATAGAGCTATACTTCCTCTATGCAGGGGTATGCAATGCTGAAGACCAGTGTATTTGCCAGTTTTTACAACAGTAACCCAACATTTTCTTTTTACTTTAATTCCTTAGTGTTATTGACGATGTATTTACTCTTGTACTCTCAGGCAAGTCTGTTAATACACTGATAATGTTCAGTCCTTGACCCATTCACAGATTGATTAGAAGACTGGTACCAGGGCTAGTGTCTCTAACATGGTTGCATAAATTATAACACAATAAACAGCATTCCTAAGGACTTGAGCAGTTCACACAGTCCCAGTGCAATTAATAAGCATACTTCAAGATATTCCTGGTGTTGCAGCAGTTTATTTTTATTAACATCACATCTTTGAATATTGTAATCACCTCCTAGCTCCAGGAAAATGATGTGATCTCTGCTCCAAAACTCTTAAAATTTTATAATAGTCACAAATCTATTACTGAGATTAAAGAGCTAACAGAGTAAATGGGACAATGGAATGTGATGAAAAGGAAGGTTACACCTACAAGACCGCCTGTTTTCGAAGGGAAATCATAGCTGCATCACTGAGATTTAGGACCATTATTTTCCTCCTATCAATGTTAAATCAGAAGACATTCAATTATTGGCACAAAATGTGCACTTCAAAGAAACAAGTCTTTTGATAAAGAAAGAGTGAAGAGAATTTCCCGTAGCGAGTAACCCTGAGCACGCTAGACACCTTTATTAAAATAGCCAGGTAACGCTGGGTTAACTGCCATCTTCTCCTTTCCATGAGGTGGCATGAAGGACAGAGAGCAGCGTTTCTCAACCTGGTACCTGCCCATTTCCTGCTCCTGTATGTCCTAGCTGGGATCTATTTCTTCCCACTTTGAGAGACCTTTGCAATGACTAAAAGTGGATAACGAGGTCTTTTTTTCTATTCTTTCCAGTCCTTCCTCACACGCCGTGTATATTAAGTCTGTTTCTGTGGCCTCCGTTCCTGTAGTGAAATGCAGAGAAGCAAAGCAGCTTGCCAAACGTTACCCACAGTGGCTGTGGCAGGTAGTGCAGAGCTGTGTGCTGGCCTACTGCATAGGCCTCCTCTACAGGACTGTAGATAAGGAATTGTGCATCATTTTAAATACTTAATTTACCACTTTCCTTATCATCTCACTGTCATGCTATAAATTTTCGTGACTGCTCAGTGCTGACCTACAGTTCATGCCTATGTTGTAAAGAGGGATAGCGATGGTCAAGGCTTTTCATTCATGACCTTTTTAAAAATTCAAATGAATGCTTGGCCAAAAAGACTCCAGAAATAACAGAGTTGGTTTGGAGGAGGGTGGAAAAAGAGAGACTATTTCTGAAAAGTATATTTGGCAAACTGAAAACAGAAAAAATGGGAAAGACATTTTTGTGGATCATCTTGCTGAATTTTTGCTTTTTGAAAATTATGTCTTTTAGAGAGGAGATGCTACTGAGGAGATTTACAGAGGTTGAATGCTAATATGTCACCCTTTTGTAATAATAATAAAACCTGTCCACCTCCCTCCCTTCCTCCCTGCATCCCTCTTTTCCTGTGCCCTTCTCTCCCTTCATCCTGAGTTCAAAACTGATGATAGTATCTGCAAACAGTGGGTCTGGTCACAGTTTCAAACCGGACAGTGACACATGTGCATGTTAAAACAATGGCCTTTGAATTTTGGCTGAAAATAATTTTAAAAGTACTTCCAAAGTGCCAGTGGACTCAGACAAACCTAAAACTAAATGAAACATATTTTTTATTTACCCATCTCTTTTTTAGTAACTCTTACATTGAAATGTATGCAGGTTTAAAGGAGGAGCATCATCAGCTATGTCAGTACCCTTTGCATCAATTAGTCACCCAGAAGTGGGCACAATTTTGTTTTGCACAAAAAAAGCAATAGCCTAAGAGTCTGTCTAAAGGGGGACTGGCACACTGCCATAATGTGTTGCTAAAAATACCTCACAGATGAGTGCATCTGTGTAGGCCGTAGAGAAAACTCCTTCTCCGTGGGAAGAAAGGTAAGGAAGATATCTTAAGGGTTAAATCTGCGTTGGTTTTCTTGAAAGTGTTTAGTTATTTATTTTAGTAGCAACCTAAAAGGCATTTAAATATGAGGATATTCTTGTCTAAAACATAAAAGGGAGAAAGGCAAGAAGGCATATGGCATTCAAGTATAAGCAAACATTACCGTTATTGTAAAAATTTTCTGCCTAGTGTTTCTGTTACAGATGATGTCATTATTCTGATAAAGATGTGGCAATTTCTATTCAAAGTCTATTCCACGCCTGTGAGAGGTAGAGGTGACATCCCTAGCACATTGCCAATCCATCTGTCTTATTTCCAGATGTTATCCGGTTAGGTTTTGTGGAAGGTTAGGTTTTGTGGAAGTCCTGCAAATGCTCCCTCCCACTCGCAGTGAGGCTGAAGAAAGGGTTGATGGCTTCAGCACTTTCTTCACGCTGCTTAAAAAAACAGAACAAGCCACAAAAATAAAAGCAGTGATGGAATGGGGAAGACATGGAGTTTATTCACTGTTATATGAGCTCCATAGCGTTTACATGTTTCTCACACATATCGCATATGCAATTTTATATATTTGTTATTTACAGGCCTACCACAATTGACAGAGTCTTTCGGTAAGAGTCTACTTACTTTTCCTATTTGCTGACTTTTTTGAACATATAATTTCATAGCTATCAACACAGGCAACAGCAGCAGGTAACAAAGAAGCCATTCTGGATATATGACTGATCACACACTGTCCCAGAGATGTCGTAGGCTATTACACAGCAGAATTACTTCACTTTTATGTATTTTCAAATTCTTTCCTTGCATGTGTGTTCAGACTAGGATGCAGATATTGTGGATGTGCCCAATTACCTGTGGCAAAACCTTTGGACCCTGGAGAAGTCCCAAATTCTTCTGTGATGAGAAAAGACTTGAAGCTTGTCTGAGGGAAAAAAAAAAAAAGAACAATGTGCTTTTCCCCAACTTGACATCTTTCTGTTGGAACATTTTCTTCTTTCTCTCTGTTATTGCTCTGTGTTTCTAAATGTGTAACTGCAATTTCTACTTCAATTTGCATTACCTGGAAATCAAACCAGAATCTTTCAAGAGTAGTGGAGCCTACATGGCAACTGTTTGGAGTCTCAGTGGCTATGACTCAGTATATCTGTCTATACAGAAAAAAAAAAAGAGAAACCTACTGGCTGTGAGGACTAAATGGCAGCATGGGCAGTCTGCCAATAACCTCAAATTTGTAATGAGAAGTAATTCAGTCTGGTTGTAAGGTGGGCTCTAGCCTTCTTCTCCTGTAGAGGCTGTCAATTTCTCAGTGATTTACTAAGAATGGATACAAAGCATATTTTATTAAGGCAACATCTTCCACTCAAATTATGACTCTTAAAGTAAATGTCCACGGTTTGCTTGCTAGCCCCCCAGCATCTTTAAGGCCAGCTTTTAAACTTGATATACTGTGTGGTGAGTACAGGTCTTCATCGCCTATGGTAGCTTGCAGCATAAGTCATTGCTAGATTTAGCTGCTGCGCTCCATCTATCATCAAGTATCTTGAAACAAATTCATTATCGAAAGACTGGTGTGTATCCCTGCTGCCTTTTTGCAGCTTATCTAAATTGTTGAAATAGTCAAGCAGCATGTACTGGAAGTCCAAAAACAACAAGCTGAGATTCATCTGTTTTGTAAGTGAAAGTGTAAGTGGAGGTGAGTGACTTCTACCATTTGCTTCGTTTCAAATCCCATAACAGACATGATAGAACATCTCCTTGAAAAAATCCGTCTTGTCTTCACCAAAAGAAGACATTTAGCTACTGAAGTCAGGCAAGGGAGACAATAACTGTTCCATGACCTCTTGTAACTGCTGCTGTGTGTTTATAAAGAGCAGTTTATAATTTATAAACCTGCAGTTCAAGATACATGCAAGTCTCCCAACTAACTGCTTTTGAAGCAGGCTCAGGTATGGTATGGATCTGCAGCAGGTTTCAGGCAAACCAATCAAATAGTGATGTGACATCTTAGTCACATCAGACTAGATGCGATTAGAAGACGAATCTGATAGGAGTTGCAGAACAGTTCAACTCAATATTTAGTATGGAAAGTAAATAACCGTCTAACGTGAGCATGCTAAAGATTTGCCAGAATTTAGTGCTGGCATGCTACATCTCCACGAACTCAGCAATGAAGCTTTTAAAGCCCTTGGGTAGTCAAACTGGGAACCTGCCCCATGCCACCCCCCTGCTATGTTGACCGTATCTCTAGCTGCATCCTTGGTTTACACAACACACATCCACCGTTTTGTGTGTTTGCATAAAATGCCGCTTTCAGGCTGCCAGGGCTGTGCACGGCGTGTGCCCGGTGGCTCAGCTGCGCTGACCTAGCGGCTGGCCGCTGCCAGAAGGAGCAGCCCTGCTCCCCGCTCCCCGGAGCAAGACCGCACGCTCCAGTTGCTTCCTTCACGTTGGCACTGGTGTTCAGTTCACTCTGAGATGTGCCAGATCAAGGAGTAGCAAGCAAAAAACTATCCTGAAGAGCTGTTTTGACTGAGGTAGTTGATCGTGTTGTTATACTCATGCTTGTGTTAGGAAAAGGAGTGGGAATATATTACTGGGAAGTTGGGGAGAGGGAAGAGACAGAGGCATATCATTACATTGGATTAAATTTGTGGTTATTTCCACCCTGCTAGTGTGCAGGGAGCATCTCATTTACCACATGAGGACACGAGCTGCTCACAGGCAAAATGAGAACTGGCCCAATCAGTATTCTCTGCGTTGTTCTTCAGTCTGGTGTTTACCGGCCAGTAAACCAGGTGATGGTCGTCCAGACCAGGTGATATCCTGACGTTTCTAAAGACAAGATGTAGTAAATAATAATTGTAAAGGTAACTTTTGGAATACAAATGGATCTCTTGATTAAAGATTGAATTGGTCAATGGCAGGTAAACATTCAGGGAATGGCTGAACCTGAACAACCTGCAAAGAGAAAATGGATCTGTAGGAATGGGAGCATCTCCAGGATGACATTCTCTTTTGTGACTTGCCTACAGAGCAGGAAAACAATGGATGTGTTTGAGTTCAATGTAAGTATTTAGGCTTTCCAGACCCTTAAGGATCTGACTGTGGTTACTGGAACTGTGACAGGTTCTTGCAGTACCTCAGGACGGATGGAACAAAGAGAGCAGCAACTGGAGCTGAGCAGAGATATAGTTTGCAGTAAAATATATTATTTTGTTTATTTTTTAAAAAGTTTGTTTCAAAACTCTTTCTTTATTTTTAGTCATTTTCCAGAAGGATTTCAAGTTGACTGGCAAACCATTTCATTTGCCGAGAAATATTGATGCTAAATCCCTACCTAGCCCAGCAGCAAGCATAAGAGTGGGACACTGAAGAGATGGGAGGAATGTCCCCTTTTGAGGGACTAATTTGCCTCTTAAAGACAAGCTTTAGTCAGCATATCCTGCGATTCAGCAGGGCACTGGGTGTGTTTTATGCAGAGTCCTGTCAAACACATAACAAGCAGGAGCAAGGAAGGCTGCTATTAAAAGCCTGGCAAAATTAGAACCAGAGTACTATAACCATCACTGCCGTGGTTCAGTACCCTGAAATTTAAATGCGAAGAGAGGCTGTGCTTCCTGGAAAACCTCTTCTAAAACTGTTTTGGTTTTGTTGTTTTTTTGTACTCTTATATTTGGTATATGCTTCAGAAAAATCTCTCTGGCAGGTAGTGACATGTGAGGGGCATACCTGAATGCTGGGGATCCCCAGGAAGTTTGTGGCTATCATTCAACACAGACACACAGAAACTGAGGAACAGCCAGAAGTGCAGCACCCTGAAAGTAAGAGTGAGTGAGACGAGAGTGGAAGATCCTTAAGAAATATTGGCATCTGTTCCTGGAGCATGCTGCACTGAAAAAGAAGTGTGCTGAGAAAATTTGGAGTCAGAATGAGGACGGCAGGTACAGCAGCTACAGAGAGAAAAGCAAGCGCTGAAAAGAAAAAATCAGAGGATCAAATGGAAAGATATACAAGGAGAAGCAATAAGACATTGCAGCATTCTTAGACTCCGTGCAAGGAGTAGCAGGTGCACACTGAAAGTATGAGCCAGGTATGTCTCTGTCTTCCATTCTGTGATATCCTCTCAGGCTGTAGAAGTAGCAGGGAACATGGGACACTCAGTCCATTCCATAACCAGGCCTTCGGATACTGGTGCTGCAGCCTGCTCAGTGCTCCTGCAGATAGTAGAGATCGCAGGTGGGAGAATAAAGGCAGATGCACAACCGGTCCATGGGACCTGGTCTAATCCCAGAAGAGCTAGGGATTTTTGGGAGACTGACTGCGGAGGCAGAGCGTGTGTGCCTTGGTTAGTGGGAGGGTATTTAAATCTTGAGGTTTTCTCAGGGCTTAGGATATGTAGCAAGGGGGTTAAGTAAATTGTATTGATTCATCTCAATACATATTGACTGATTCCACTGGTCAAACAGCCCCAAAGCTTGTATAGATATTGTTACTTGAACAGGATACTGGGTTATTCCTCAAATAAGAGAGGAACTGGCTCCAGACAAAATAAGACATGTTCTTGTTTTGTCTGGAGCTGTTTGTAAACCTTGTAAGCCTTTTGCACTTGAAGGGCTCAGCGTGGGCAGCTGAGTTAATTATTGCATCTCAGCCGATAGTCCTCTCGCTGAGGACAAACATCCTGGACAGGTGTGAGAGCTGTTTGCCTCTTAAGCTAAATCAGTGTGAATCGCTCTTAAACCCATCTAAGCATATTCTCAGAAGATGTTTCCAAAAAGATTGTGTATTTTGCTGTTGCTTGATTACATCAACTTACAATTGACCTTTAAATCGAAGTGCTGGAAGTTCACATATAGTCGAGTGCATAGTTCTATAGTTTCCAAAAATTACATAGCCTCAGTCTGAAGGTGAATGAACAAGAAAGGAAAAAGCTTTATCCTAGGCAGTAATCTGTAGTGTGATCCTGATCTTCTCTGAGTTTAACCTAATATATTGCTACTGATATCAAAGGAGATACTGTTTCTTTACACAGAAATAAATTTGATCAGCAGCTGGGCTGTTAATTTGGCATTATTCAACCAGATGTAAAGTTTTTGTAACATTACCAGTTTATTAATAGTTATTAATGGCTGAAAAATGAAATTTTGCATTAGTGTCAGGGATGTGGGGGAGAAGCAGAATTTAGAATCAAAGAAGATGATAATATTTGCCCAAGGCAGACAATTAAAGAGCAATCTACTTTAACAGTGTCACCTATGTAATTTCTTCTTTCTACCATTGCAACAGTTTTTTTCACCTCAGGGGCAGAGCTGGCATTCTCCAATAAATCTTCTGAATGATTGCTTGTTTCTGTGAGTTGCCCTTATTAATTATTTAATTTCCTCTTCTTCTTCTGTTTTTTTCTCCCAGAAAGCAAAAAATAAAGCCACTCCCAGATCTCCATAGAACAACTCAGTGAAGTTAGTCCCATTGCGAGTAGCAGAGAGTTGAACACTGTTGCACAGTTATTGTTTTTCTCCTCTCTGGATTCCTTTGCTTTACCAAAACAACATCTTTGTATCTTTATATACTTCATATACACTCACTTCATATATGCATTATATGGAATATCTTAATATTTTCAGCTACTCTTTCCTATTTAAGAAACTTCCCTGAGAGAAAAAAAGTTCTTTTCATTTTCAGAAATTTGTATACTTTAAGTTAATGCCAATTAAAATAGTCTTCTGTTTAAAAGACTAAGCTCCTCGCATTAGTTTGTAAAAACGCTTTTTATAAAGACATATCTATCGGAAGTGATACATTCTCTTTGAATAATGTGTAAATTCTTCCTCAGTCTTTTTGAGCTAGCCACTTGTTTCTGAAATTGAGACACTGTTGAATTACCCTGCCAGCCTGATGAATTTTGTAATATAACAAGATCCCCTTACATTATTAACTTTATGGTAACCCATCAGGGACACTGAGTATCCATACTCATATTCATACTCATACTCGTTCCAGAGGCTGTTTTTCATACAGTCAGTCAAGACATCTAGTGCGGCATCTGTGTTTCCTTACTAAAGATGCCTGTTCTTGGTGGCGTCTGATCTTCTTTGAGGCTGATTGCAATGTTCCATTAACTTTCATGGTCCCATTAAGTGTGATAATTCTGAAGAGGGAGGAAAACATTTGCTGCTGCAGGATAATGCAGGTATAAGTATGGATGATCAAGATGTATCTGAGGATGAAATTTGAAGATGAGTATCAATATTTGGATTTTTTTTTTTAAGTAAGTTCTGTGCTTTGATTTGGGACTTATGTGTGTTATGACATACATTACAGAAGCAATTAAAGTTAAATATTTGAAACAGTAATCCATGTAATTAGATTTGTACATTGATGTAACAAATCACTTACTTAAGGAATGAGTTTTTCTAAGCGCGTGTTCTTGCCTATAAGAGCCACTAAAGACCTACGGAGTGATCTAAGCGAGACTTAGGAGAGATTTTCACGTATGCCAACCCCAGAAACAGCGTCACTGGTGCCTCCTCTGGGGCATCCAGAGGGAATGACTTCATGAGCCTTTTCAGGAAATTTGGCCCTGAAGCTGCTGGGTTTCGGTCTGGATCTTTGTTTTGCATTTTGTAACCAGTGAATAGTAACAATATTTTTACTCCTGCTCACAGTTGTGAATAAGATGAATAATGTCCCAGAGATGCATTTTGACAGATTTCTATTTTTAGTTCCTGCTTTTCTTTTGTCTATCTGCCTGAAAATTATACAACAGCTGTCATTTATAGGATATGAAACCATGAGGCAATTCTGATATTGATTTGACTATTTATTGTTGTTTTGTCACACTAGATTTAATTATGTAGTGTTTACTTGACTTTCCGGAAATATCTATCAAGGATATCTTTAGTATTGCTTCTAGAGCAGCATGCAAATGTGTGAAACGTGGTCCTGACCTGTAAGGATCAACAGATCCTTTATTTTTATAAAGAAAGCCCTTTGTAAGAAATTCTGAGCTAATAATAATAACACAGTTCATTTTGTTTCATTATTACAAGCATATCCTTTTCTGGAATGACCTTACAGATCAAGCTAAATGTTCAAAAAAGAAAAGAGAAAGCTAAAATGCTCTCATTAGTGCACCTTTTAATACCAGTATATATTTTCAAACAGGTCTTACGGTTTTGGTAATGGAAATCTGTCCTTTTCTCCTAAATCATAACCTTAAATTCAACCCAAGTTGATGTGAGCAAAAGTCAACATAATTTGATTGCTCTGTGATCAGCTACAGAATTTGGGGATGGAGAGGTCAACTGTCTGTCATAACTGGCATCTGTGCTAAAAAACCTGACCACTGAAGTCAAAGAGAGAGATGCAAATACTGAATATAAATGCTTTTTCAGCCTCAGAGCTTTTAATGTCTGTCTCTCTGTATCTATAACATATCCAATTTGTTTACACCAATTGTATGATATCTGGGTACCTAGTTTGGGATTAAGTAGAAGTTCTGGTACTGGGGGGAAGAGATCAGGTTGTTTGGGATTTGAGAGGGGCTCCTGTGGACACCACGTGGAGACTAGACTGAGAGGTATGGATTGCAGCTGGAAGTAATGCAGAGGTTGTATCTGCAGGTGTACGCATATGGGCACCACATGGCTCATAGGTTATGAGGCTACTTCTTATGGGTCACTCAAAATAGTAGAACAAACTGCCAATATGCTCTAGTGGGTCTTTGAGTATGATTCATAAGAAGACAAGGAGGAGAGGTTAGTCCGTCTCGTTACAGCAGAGATTATTTTAATGGAGCATGGGGTAAAATCAAATATTTTGTTGTCTTCCATTGTGCTAGAAAACAATGGTGTTTGAGGAGTTACTCTCTGCTTTCACTGTTCTCAATATTACTGATCATAAACAAACGCTGAAAGCAATCAGTTTGACGACACAGTAAGTAAGGACTCATTTTAGACTCAGCCATTGGAAAGTTGTTATCTTGAATGCTTCTTGTACAGAAAAAAGCAAAATGATGAGGTGATGTAAGAGTTTTCCAAATATGATGCATATGCAAGTTAAAAGATGATTTCTGTTAAACAGATTTTTGTGCTTTCAAGATCATGTATTCCTCTTTGTCAGAAAAATAAATGATAATTTTATTTTATATTTTCAAGTTGTTACAATATGAGGCTGAGAAAAATATGCATAAAAATAGAAAATTAGAAAAGTGATGCTAGAAATATTTAATTAGCTCCTACCCTGAAGCACTCTTTTTCATGTATAGGAGATCTAAACTGAGTTTTTTGAATTAAAAAACTCCTGGTAATGAAAAATAAAACCTGCTGAATAAAAAGCTCTTTCTCACATGTGTAGAACTTCTGAAGAAACTTCTAAATGTAGTTTGGGCATAGTTAGACCTTTCTTCTGAATACTCTGAATAAATTGGTAACTTTTTTAGTGTTGGGAGGTGATAATATTTTAAATGAGTCTATGTGGAATTACCACCACCAAAGTGTGTGGAGAATGTAGTCCTTTAGAAGTGAATATGCATCAAGGGAGAGAAAAGCAGCAAGACATGTAACTTTGGATGGCATCACATAAAAAATAAGACCTTTTCCTATCTTGTCTTTAAGCTGTGGCAATTTACACTTTCCTTGTTGAGAAGGAAAAAAAAAGAGGAGGAAAGTGATACGTTTCCAAAATATTGGAGGTCTGTAGCTGGAGGTTAGGCACAGGAGAAGAACCAAATTCTTTTACTGGGATAATGAGACATAACAGTTACAAGTTGGAAATAACAAATAACAGACCTACTTTTCAGATGTTGAAGTGTCATCAGCTGAATAATACAACCTCTTGTAGTCCCTTTGACTGAACATCCATATGGGCCATTCGGAAGATCGAATTACCAAGACTAAAGGGCAGGGCAGACTTTTGTCTGTTTTTCTCCAGGTAGGATTACAGTTTAGCCACAGGAATACAGTTAATAAATAATAATTAAAAAAAGACAAATGAATCTTGTTTTCTTCAGGTTGCTGAAGAACTTCCAATGAGCAAGCAGTGAATTTCCCTTTCTCATTTTAATTAACATCATTGACAGAATTTGCCTTTGTACTCAGATGGGCAGAACTTCAGCAAGTTTGCTCACTGGAAGTTTTCTTTGTTTTTTGAATTAAATCTTTTTTTTTTTTTTTTTTTTTTTTTTTCCTCCTGTGTCATAAATACATAGTCTTTTCTGGAGACCAAGATAGATAGTCTCCACATCAGACTTGGCAAAAAAATATATTTGCGACTAGGACATGGTGACTGGTAGTGTCAAATCTGTTTCTGAAAGTATGCTCCATTCAAGCTTTATGTTCTCTTCAAAATGTATAAACACTACAGGGGAGAAAGAGGTGTAGGCTGCTTCTGAATCTCACACTGCTTCCTTATTGTTCCTGTGATGGGGTTAAGAAAAGGCTCAGCTGGTAGTTTGATAAGCCCGGGAGCAGAAGCAATAGACTAAGTACTGCTGTATTTAATAAAGAGCAAAAGTCAATTATAGCACCACCCAGGAGCAAAGGTAATTGGGGCAGGAGATTCAGCAGTGGGTCTTGGCCAATTTTCCCCTTTGTTCGGCACAGTTATATATTCTTAATATCCTGAATGTAGGCCATGCTGTGGAAGACGTCTACCTCAAGCTTGAGGTTTAAAAGTAAACTCATATTTGAGGAATTCAGATACAAAAGACCTCCTAATTTTTGATGGAGACCTATTTTTGTTTCTTTCCATGGTAGAATAATACACACAAAAGTGTGGGAGCTCTTTGTTCTCTCTATCAATGTTGCTGTACCTCTGTGAAACGCAGAACTTCCTTGGCTTATTGTTTAGACATTAAGAACCAAGCCTTTGTCTGAAGACTGAATAGTGTTGTCTGGCAGAAAGAACAGTGGGAGTTAAGTCATGGAAACACAAAACTAAAGTTTTAAGGTAGGTTTTGCCTTGCCTGACTGCATTAGTTCTAACTCCCCCTGACAAAGAAAACAGAGGAGTAGATTAAATATCCTGTTAACCACTTATAATGATCAACGCTGTCAAATGATAAAGCAAGTCCCGAAGCTGAGAGCTGAAGATACTCAAATCTTCCTGCTCAGTTTCTTACAGGAGGAGACTGATTTCATCACTTTGTTAAAATCCACTATATCCCTATTTATCATGGAAATGCATAAATTCTTCTTCTTATTGTTATTATTATTATACTGTCAGGTGTTGCACAAACCTAGAAGAGAAAGATACCCCTTTATCCAAGAGATACTTTGTCCAAGAAAGGTGTCAGTGTGAGAGATGACCGTCAGAGACACTCAGGAGACACAAGACTGTGAGGACACAGAAAAACATCAGCAGGAGAGACGGTGTTCTCAGCTCACAGAAGTTTTTGAACCATTTACTTTCATTTGTGGGAGGGAGAAGAATGTTTTTCCCCTGGCAAGTGGAAATTGTGATTGGTGACATAACTTCCATTGACTTCAAAGGCAGATAACTTGTTTTTTTAAGCAGAAATACACAAAGACGACCTGGTGCTAGGATAGAGGGCTCCTTCTAAAGACAAGTTAGTCTGCAGCTTGTTTTGGTTACCACTTATTTATTTGTGTGATGGCAACTGACAGTTTTAAAGGCTGAGACGGGCTCACACATCAGCATCACCGGTATGAAAATATCCTGTTGATATTAGGCTAATAAACAATCATGTGCGCATTTACAGAAGTCAGTATTAACATTTGTACTACAAATGTAAACCCAGAAGGTAACCTAGCACCACAACAGTACCACATTGTCCATTTGCAGATAAACTAATTCATACTCTCATAACAGCCAGGTGCTGACAAGATGTTAGGCTGCTCAACTTATGGTGCCTTATCTGAGCAAATATTCAGGTACCAGTTGAGGGACTTCAGATGCTGACTTGAGTTTCTCATCACTATAGGCATGGCCTCTGTCCCATACATTCCTGAATCCCTTTATAAGCGCCAAGAGAAACAGCCACTTCTCAAGTATGATGCCTCTCATCTATTTTAGTTGTCCGCTTTGAGCAAGACAAAGTACATCCAAGAAGCAGCTATTTATCTCTATGGATGATGAAGGTGTCTCAACAATGAGCTCATCTATGTCAATCAACAATGTAGACATATATGTCTAGTTTGATGATTTCCACATTAGATTTTGTCTGCAAACTTGGAAGAGCCTTGGTGAACCTTGGAAGAACCTGAAAGAGCGGGGGCCACGGGGGTGCTCAACTCACTGAGGAAACTTGGCCTTATGACAGGGACATCAGCAATCCATCTCATCAGATTGCTGGAGGACAAGGAGGAAAAGCCAGCTGAGCCTCCAGTTATTCCTGTTGGCATGGAGGAAAGATATTTATTGGATTTTATTTTAATTCTGTTCTGCCCCTGGAGCATGGGTTAAGACTCACTGAGCATGAAAAGACTTTGGAGGGGAGATATTTACTTCTCCACGAAAATAAAAATAAAAATCTGTCGCTTAATTTAGATGCCATTGAAGCTCAAGCCCTGTGCTCTCGCTGAAATGCAGTTCCCATGAGCAGAGCAGACGTGTTCTGCTTCAGCAGTAAGGAGGATGCCTGCATCCTCTCAAGGTAAGGAATTGCCCTGTCACATAGTGATATTCAAACACATACTGCATAGAAGAAAAATAATAGTTTAAGGACTTCCTTAATGGGGCCTCCAGTAGGCCTAGGATGGTAGAAAGTGGCAGGTCTGCCAAAGTGCAGTAGCACCATTGGCTTCCTCTGTAATGGGTGCCTATAGATATTTAGGGACAATTGCAGAAAAGAAGACACAGGAAGGATAAGTAATGTAGCAAAAGGATTGAGATGAACCCCAGGAACTTCTAATTATCACCTGTGCGATCCTATTCTGTAGCACTTTCATCCCAAAGCGGCATGATTCTAGACTGCTTTGTGTGTTGCTTTGCTGCTCTTCACTGAAGGGTGGGATCCTCTTTGAATGAGTAATCACTCAATAGTAAATGAAAAGAGAAGGCCGCTGAGGCTTCACTAACTGCATTCATTACAAATGCTGTAATTGCAAAGATTTGCTATAATTCAGTTAGCTGCCCTAAAACCCTTGGCAAGCCACATTATTGAAATGATTATGGTTACAAGATTGTTGTAAATTGGAGTCAATCATCCAAACTTGAAACTGTCTTTTTTATTTCTGTGTGGTATGCAACATCTCTTCCTCCTCCCATTCCTTTAAATTAAATTCCCTGGTTATTATGTCTCAAGCTCTGAACTGGACCGTGGGTCTCTACCCACTCCCTCCCCCTTCCAAAAATGAAAAAAATATAGAAATCAATCAAAGGTTCAAACCTCCTCAGCAAAGGAGTGCTGAGTCCTTCTCATCCGAGAGCCCAATCTGTTACCTCCAGCAGTTTCTCTGGTTGTCAGGAATCCCATGACTGACTCTGCTTTGCAATAGGCAGTAGCACAGCTGGACAGAACCAGTGCTTCTCTACCTGCACCTTGTGGAAAATGGGTGCTAAACAAACAAATGGACCAAGTAAAAAGAGGCATCTGGAGCACATACCAAACAAATCCATCATGGAGAAGTATTTAATAAATGTTCCATGTTTTGCCTGATTTTTACTGATTATACTGATTGTACTATCACGGTGTATGGGCAGGACAGATGCATGGGTGAAGATTATACTGGCGTTACAAATGCTAGTTCAAAGGGGGCAGTTATAATGCTTCCTAAAGCTGTAACATGGCATGTGTTGCATACAACGGCTGATAGGTACAGTTATGGAAAGGGAATGAAGCTGAGCAGCATGGCCTCAGGGGAGCAGTGATATATCCTAGTTAAAACTGTTCCTGAGGACCCAGTTGATGCCTATGGCATGCCTTGGCATGACTGCACAATGAGGCAGGTTCCCTTTACTTGACTGGTGAGGCACGTACGTAAGCATTGGGTAAAGCGCAGTCCTGCACAGAAGCTGTCTCAGTGTTTATGTGTCTTGCCTGGGATGAGCTGTAGGTTCAGTCAAAATCAAAATCCATCTGATCTGACTGCGCTGTGCTCACCATGCGAGCAGGTGAGCGGGATGTAAAGAGAATTTTATATCGGTGGGTACTTCTTCAGAGTGTAGGGCCAAGTTCCTGTCTAAGCTTAGAAGTCTTTTATAACTAGTTTATTCACATGGAACAAAAAAATAGTCAGTCTTCATTTCCCATTGCTTCTTTGTCAAGTGATAGCATCTGACTCTTGCATGGCAAATGTTGTTCTTTACAAAATTCTAAGATTTCCTCCTCCTATAAGCTAAGATGCTTCATGTTACCTCAGAGTTGAAAGTGGGGTTAAACACCAGTAGGCATACTGAAATCAGTGAGATATGCAGCAGAGCATAGCTGTTTTCTACTCCAAAAAGCAGTGGGACCCTTCTGCTGCTGCCTGTCTGCTGTGGGAGCAAAACTCCCTCAGACACTCCCTTTACTCTCATTTATTCCCTCCAAATCCCTTTTCAGGGTCTGCCTGGTGCAGAGAAACCTTGCAGGCCAGGATGTCTGGAGTGGGAGAAGTGAAAAAAGCCAGTGCTTGGGTCCAGGTGTACATAGTCAACCTGTCCTGGTAGTGCAGTCAGGCGCCCTGTGTCGGGTGGCCTGACTACTTCCCACCAAACAGAAGCTCTTACTGCTCCCCACTGCAGAAATCCTCTCTCCTCCAGGCAGAATGGCTCTGGGGAAATAAGCTTTGTGCATTGGCTTTGCCAGCTGATAAGGTGTCATAATGTCAGGGAGGAAATGTCAGATCAGGTCTATGGATGTGAGTCCTATCCAGGACCTAGAAGGTCATTTGTGGAATTTTAATTCTGTGAACCCACACGATATTAAGTATATTTTTCTTTTTACTCTCAGCTTCTATATTCAGCTGAAAGTGATTCTACTGTTAAATCAATGACATCAAACCTAATAGATCCAGCCCTTGGGGAAGAAAATAATATCAAATGTCTGGCAGATGAACATGGGACAGAGCTACAACAACAACAAAATAGTTGCTAATTTCAAAGTGGGCAGTGCAGAGCACCAAATTAGAAGCCTGACACATTACTGAGCTGAAAGTAAAGTTCTTTTTCCCCCCACCTCAAAGGGTTTCAAAGACATTTAAATAAAATTGAAGCGATATAATTGGTACAAGCTGGTGAGAACTGACTGAATTAAGAAGCGTAGCTAGTGCTATGGCTATATAATGGAAGCCTTCAGTTTTTATTAATTACACGTTTGAAAAACTGGATTAAACAACCAAACCAATAAGTCAAAACACCAGTGTAAGATCCAAAGGACAATGGCATTGTCACTCTGTATAGCAGGGCACCAATTCTGTGCTTAATTGATACAAGAACTTTAATAGCACGGAGCATGTTTAATTAATAAGACTCCTAATCGGTCATGAAACTTTTAATGAGAGCTGTTGGTCCTGTGGAATTGTTGCATTATACATTCTGTGTGCTACAAAGCGCTGGATCTCTGCAGGTTGTGCATAATGTTGTGTTGGTGCCTGTACACAGACAAACACACTTTATCGCGCTGCGGTGCTGTGAGGAGGCGAGATGAATTTTGCGTCCTGGTGAGATAAGTGTTCAGAGCTTGCGACAAAGGGCTAGATACTGTTTTACCTTGTTTACAGAGAAAGATTAGTATGCCACAGTGATTGCTTATACAGCCCAGATCATCTGGGCTGGCTGAAAAAGGAGCAAGGATACTTGTGCTAAAACCAAGTTTGGATCAATCTCTTCTAGCATAGATTAAGAACCATGCGTGTATTTTGACTGATGGTTTGTGTTCCCAGTAGTGTGTCTGTTGCCTTGGGTCCAAGACATGCTGCATGATGCGGAGTGAGGCGTCATGTTTTCCTCTCCTAGGGCTGTTTCAGACACCTCACTTTTTGGCTGGAGAGGAACTTTACTAGGTCCAGGGGAACTTACCTGGACACAGGCCGCGTATTTTTGTAGCTTCACACACATCTTAAAAAAAAAAAAAAATCATATTTGAAAGACTTTCCCCAACCAGATGGTTAAAATAATTGGAAGTTATAAAGGGTTTTGCATTTCACCAGGATAAGTAGGGCAGGATATAGAAAGGCATGGTAAAGAGGCTAAAATACATGACGCTGTGGCCTGTTGGTTCTTCGGTCATTAGCTCCAGCTCCTGTTCACTCTTTCTGCCTCTAATGAGCATTCACAGACCAGCCATCTTAAAAAGGGCTCTCTCAGCATTTTATACACTTTCTAAATTAAAGGAACAGAAAGGAACAGTGTTTACTTAAACGTTTAAGCCATATGCTGGAATTTGTCATCCTTTCCATTTAAAGCACTTCATCTAAATTTGATCAGAGTCTTGTGCAATAAAAATATAATTAAAGGTGAATATAAAAATTATTGAGCAAATATAATAAAGGGGTGATTAAAATGTTCAGAATAAGAGGTTATAAAAAGGCAAGAAACTAACACTAGCAATAGTCTCTTAAACTATTTGTAGAGCAAATATACTTAATCATGAAGACTCCATTCTTTTTTTCACGCCTGCACAATGCTACATGAAATACTGTTCAATCAAGGATATATTCTGGAATTTTTTCCTCTAATATATGATAAAATTCACTTTTTTAAAAGATCATGTAAGTTTTCCCTATTCTCCGTATCTTTTAAAGCACTCTAAAGTTTAACTTTCACTTCTGGGTTCAATCCTGTGAACTATCAGTTGCAATTTTCTGTTTGAACCTTCCACATGCAAGTTTCACTTGGAACCCTCTCTTGTTAGAAGAGGTAGTGGGAATTGACTCTTCCTTTTCTGCCTTCTGTCTACTCACAAAGGAATATTTCTGTTTTCAGAAGAGCAGTCAAATGCATTTGAGAATGCTGCATGAGCTCGTGCTCCATCCTAAGATTAATGGAAAGAATGTGGTAGGGAAAGTATTTGGTCATCTGTAGTACTAGCACCTGAAAAGTCTGCTATATCCAGAGATTTTTTTATATGGCGATCAGGGGATTTTGGGAGAGGTCAAGTTGAACCACTGGTTCAAACTGCAAAAATACTAACTGGATATGCAAAGAGAAAATCTCTTCAATCTTTGCTGTAAATTTCTTATGCATAGAGTACAATTGTATCAATAAGAAGGAAGCCATATGGACCATAAGGTAGTTTAACAAACAAATATGACAATTAAAAATATTTGCTTTTAATATGGCATTAACCTGAAAGTACCAGATCCATTATATAACGTAAATGTTGAGGGCAGCATTTAATCTGCGGTACTTTTTTATTTGCACCAGATTCTTATTTTGAAATGTACTATCACTACCAGACATATAGTGGTGGCTCTTCTGTGTCTTGTGTCTTTGTGAGGTCTCCATCTCAAAGGTGGAGGTGGCTGCAAATGGTGATTAATGAACATACCGACCCTTCTTTTTTCAGTGATCTAAATTCAGAATTTGCTTTTCATCATTTATAATGACAAAATTAGCCAGAAATTGAGCCAGAGCACAGATAAGCAGGCACTTCTGTGTGTGTATGAGATACAACAAATAAGGTAACAAATATTTGTGTACTTAGCAGTGTTTGTTGTTTAACAATTTCATGTTCTTTAATGACAATTTCTGCTGCTTGGTTAACGCACTTGATTGGTTTGGTTCACTGTCTTGTAGCTCTGATTTGCAGAAATGTTCAAAAGCTTAGTGATGAAAGGAGTTCATCAGAGTGAAGTGTAAGATAGTCTGAAGATTTCGAAGCTAACTCAAAATCTCCCAGTTGTAGAAGCATGCTGATGTTCGTAATTTCTATCTTGTTGGATGAGCACTTAGCAGCTGAAATCACTTGAAGTGATTTGCCGCATTCACTGGCTATGTCCAACAGGCTTATCACTGCTGTGTAGCAAAAGCCTGTGTACAACACAACAACCCGCAATAGTTAGTCCTTGAGTCTCTTAAAAGGTTAAGCTCCCAAGAGGTGAAGCAACAGAGCCATGACTGGGTCATCACTCAGGCAGAAAGCCTTTCTCATACAAATAACAAAAGAAGGAAGCATTTTGTGAAACCTTCCAGTGCTACTGTCTACAGTATACTCAGTTAAAAGCAGTTTGTCTGGTGGTGGTGTGTCATTTTCCAACCTGGTGCCTGGGCCTCTTGTGTCTAGGTTCATGCTCTGCCTCATAAATCATGGCTTCACTGTGGCATCCCCATGAAGAGGATGGTGGCCAGCCACAGCAGTTCATGGGGCAGGAGTGGTGGGAGTCCTTTTCTCTGTCCCCCTACAGCCACTACCAGCCTAAGGGCTGAGGGCTGCACTGCAACAAGCAGGATGAGCTGCCGTGGCAAAGGGGTAATAGGTGTCCAAGGGTCTGTGGGAGGTGACCATGGTGGGAGAGGATTGTGAAAGCTGCGCTTGGTCTAGGACCTGCAAGACCAGTCATGCTAACTCTGCTCTTTGGAGCTGTGCTTTAGTCAATACAAGTCAGGAGCCTTCCTTGACTGAGCCTTGGCTGAACAGAAATTTCTTTTCTGCAGCAACTGTGACTTGGCAGCATTCTCACAGACTTTAAAGGGCCAGAGGCTTGTCCTTTATCCTTCTGCCTCCCTTCTCTTCATCTTGAAGAGGATGTTTGCTCAAGTCAAGAAATGTGATGTATGTAAAACCTGATGGAAAACAAAACAAAATAATCCCAGTGTTAGGAAAGATTGCAGTGGCATGGGAGTGCCTGGAGATGTGAGAGGTGGGGACTTCTCTAAGGAATAGGGCCAGTTGACTTCCAGACACAGGTTAGTGGGGGGACTTGGCTAAATGAAGATGGTAAATACAGAGAAACAACAATAAGAAATACTCCTAATTTGAGGAGTATTAGAGAATGCAATAATATACTAAAACTTTTGTTTGCCCAAAATCAAGCTGACAGAATCCAGAAAGAAAATTATTGGTGTTTCCTGCCCCCCTCCTTTTCTCTCCCTCTCTATTTTTTTTTCCTCTTTGAGTTTTCCAGATGGCTCATCTAGCTTTATTGTGAACCAAGTCTGACTTCAAGTGCCTTTCTGTGTTTCTTTTTTTTTTCTTTTGAATATTTAAATAGTAATCTGTTTGTCTGATATAGGAAGGCTGTGGAATCTGTAAGCCACTGCTTGTCCTTGCTGTCACAGTGAAAACATAAATGATAACACTGTCCCATTACCTTTTTAATGATTACATTACTACTCCCACTTAAGGCCTCCATGGCTTGGGGAAGAATTTGATCTTTTTAACAGCCATCATAGCAGCAATGTTGGGAATTTGAGGGGGGACATGGTATGAAAACAAATATGACTAACAGCTAAAAAATGCAGTGTGTCAGCAAACATTAATACATGCCTAAGAAAGATGGACTTGAACCAAAATCTGACTTCAATACATCACAAAGTATGGTGGGATTTTGAAGCCCAAGCCTTGATCGGTCATCTTGTTGACCTCTGTCTGTGAATTGAAGCAATCCACAAATCTGTCAGCTGAGATCCATCAGGTATGGAGAAAAACAAAAATATAACTTGCCTTAAAAAAAATCTTTATTTTGAAGCATGTGCTGACAAAGAGAGTAAGGAAATGTATTGCAGAGGTGTTTTATTGCCTCTCTGGATCATTTCTGTGGAGTGTATTTTATAAGCTTTGGCCACATTTTTACATAACTGGTGAATAAAGCTCTCATTGTTCAAAGGGAGTCAGCTGGTGACTCATGAATTTCTTCAAACACTACTTAAAAGAAACCCTCATGTGCTATTGAGAATGATACTATATATAGCTATAGGCATATGGAAAAATGAACCATTTCTGAGCTTGATCAGTTACTGAGCTGGGGAGGCTCAGATAGCTCCAGATTGATAGAGAACCAGTGAGAGCATGGCACAGTCTGTGCTCCTCAAGGTAAATAAATTTCCTTGATTTTTGTGTCACAAGTGCTGATCCTGTTCTTACAAAGCAGGACTTCACTCCGTTAGTAGAAAGTAAATTTAAATTGACTCCAAGTTATTTTATTAATGGATGTTTGCTTTTTCCCTCCTTGAGTGAACAGAAGTGCAGACACGCCTTGCATAGCACTGATAAGAGGAAAGTTAATGGTATTCTTAGCTGGACAAACAACTGCTCTACAAGATTTACTTAATTCTCTACATCTTTCAGGATGCAATAAGTCTTTCAAACCAAGCATCTCTGCCAGCTTGATGGTGAAAAGGTGTGTGCTTCAGGAGGCTATATGGTGCGCAGTCTGTCTGCAATGCAAGCTGCTTTTTAAGGAAAGGGTCTGTGCCAGCTAGATGAATGACTACAGTGTAGAGCTGCAGTCGGCATGGTAATGGTATTAGTTTTGAAACATTTATCCTAGCGCAGATGTGCATCAAACCACTTTATAAACCAGTTGTGACTTAACTTTAAACAACTTCATGGTATCGTTGAATTTCTGTGTATTTTCCCCCTTCTATCTTGCTGCTTCATTATCTATAGTGCTATGGGCAATATACAAATACAGTACATTGGTCACTAGTAAAAAAACAGCTGAAGGAGAGCACATCTCCATGTTGATGAATACTAAAATGTGTTCATAAAAATATTTCAATAGATTGTTTTCAACTTTCAGCTTGTAAGGTTTACCTTTTTATTGAATACTGTGGGCATTCCGGGGAAACAAAAAAAGGGCAAGTGCATAAATCTGAACCCAAGCTTATAAATCAGAGATTGAGACTGGAATTTTTACATTCATGCTAAATTTTGGAGTGGGGATGTGTGACAAATTGCATGGACTATCATGAGCTAGTAGGAAGCCGATGCCAAAATTCCTTTCAACTCTGCTGCAGACAGTTCAAAGGGAGATGGCTCTTTATTTTGACCCCTACACATGTCCATGCAGGATCAAATTTGACAGGTGTTGCCACTGGCGACACTAGACTTTGAACCAGGGTCCTTGAGAACTGAGAAGCAGGCAAGAACTGAGCCATCTTTCCCGTTTTTGTGCTGTGAGACTTAAACATTTTGTATAAAGGTGCAGAGCAGACCATGTATGATGTATTTGCCAGTGGATTACACAGTTTATCCTGGATGTTGTCTGGACTGAAAAGGTTCCATGAGGCCATTTACAGGGAATGTGGGAGATCATCCTTCTGTGGGAAGCTTTGACATTACTGCATACCCCACAGTATTCCTAGTCTGGGAGACTTCACTGCACTTCCTATTTACAGTCTCCAGTATGTATTAATGTAATATTGTATTCAGGTAGAAATGGTTACTGAGTGCCTGGAAGCACAAGGGAGGAACTGAAGAGGTGAGCTTATCCTGTACCAGAGGGGAAAAAAACCCCATACCTTCTGTGGCAGAAGGGCTTCCAGGAAGGCTCAGCACTGAAGAACTTTTCCACATAATACTGAGATGTTCGAGTGAAACGGGAAGGGCAGGTAATCTCATTATAACCCTCCACCTACCTCAGAAATAGGGAGTCAGGAGATATCCATAGCTTGTTCTTCTGGGGGCTGGATATCGTGGTGTGTGTCCTGACTATAAAAACCTGCATAAAATCTAGCTACGAACACTCAGGGCAACCAGATTTTTAGAAGTGCTGAGCAACTCATAAATGCCTTTTGAATTTGTGAGACCACAGTATCTTTGGAAGTATTATTAACCTGAGATACTTTAATGTAGATCTAAAAATACATAAAAATGCTTATCTCATAACTTGAAGTATGAAAAATTTTAAATGTGATATATTAAAAAAGACACAAATGCACCCATTGCAAATACCTTGACTTATAAAGTATTTAGTGAAAATATTGATATTTCCATCCTCAACACTGCACATCTAATAAGAACACAAAACTACGAGCAATTTACATCCAAATCAATCTATTGACAAAACAGCAAATCTCCAAATTACCCAACTGTTCAGAGCCAGTGTATTTCTCCATGTAACCTTTTCTGCTATTAGCAGCAAACAGAAATCTAGTTACTCATGTGAACACAGTAACTGACGGGTCAATAGCTAAATATCCCTATAGGTCTGCCCATGATCTATTACAAGATGTCTGATTGATAATCCTGCAAAGCTTCCTCAGATGAAAAGGGCAAAACTCTGTCAAATATTTCTCAGTTTAGTGCCTGAACATCTGCTCCCATACCTGCATGCTTTCTGTATCCCTGTATCTGCCAAATTGGGTGCCCAGGGAGCGCTGCCCTGTTCTTTATTCTGGTCACTGTCCTGGCTACAACTTGACCCCATATCACTGAGCTTTGCCAAAATGAAGAAAAGTCCTTCTGCTTAGGGCTCCTTCTCCACAGTTGGCAAAACAGGGATACAAGCAAGCAGGGAATTGAGTTGTTTTCTTCCTGCATCCGTGTTCAGAGGACTCCAAGGATATCTGTGTGCTAGTAGTAGGCTGCCATTTATCTTCAGGCATCAGTGGCAGAACTACCGGTTTCCATTCACTGTGTTTCTGAAGAAGGAAGAAATATCCATGTGGAGCACTAGGTGCACAGGCAGTGATACAATAGCTATGTGGTGACCACAGATAAAGTGAAAACAGAAGTCATTGTAAATAAATAGAGGTCTACTACCAACATAAAGATACCCTTGGGGTCCTCTGAACCTGAGCAGATATTATGTACTTTGCCTTTCTTGAAAGCAGAAAGGGAGTACCAAGAGTGACTCTCCTCAACTGTACCATCAGTATGGCAAGTGGCTAAAAGATTAAGCATGTGAGGTAACTGGATGTCCACCCAATTCTCCAGTAATGACTTCTAAATGTGTCAGCCAGAACCCTTCCAATGGTGATTTCAGTACAGAAAGGGTACATTTTTCAGAAAAGGCAAAGATATGAACGTCTTTGCTTCAGTCTTTACTGGTAGGGCCTGGAATCCCAGGCCCTGCAGCCCAGTGAGAAAGTCTGGAGAAAGGAAGGTGGAAGAGAACCTGGTTAGAGCAAACTTGAGCAAACTTCACATCCACAAGTCCATGGACTCTGATGAATGCATCCACAAGTGCAGAGGGAGCTGGCCAATGTCACTGCTAGGCCACACTCAGTCATCTTGGAAAGATCATGGTGATCAAGAGAAGTGCCTGAGAACTAGAAGAATGCAAATGTCACTCCAGTTCAGAGAACTACAGACCAGTCAGTCTCATCTCCATCCTGTTCCACTTATTATCCAGTGAATAAAAGTTTAGACAGAAACAACTTCTCATGTCTTTAGTTCTGTTGGGAGAACACTGGAGTACCAGTGCTCTAACATATCTGAAACACTTGGCAGAAAAATTCAGATGGGACGTTCATTCAAAGAAGATCTATAATCTGTAGTTTTGCTCCAGTTACTGAACTGTAAGGAGGCTGAGCTGAAGGCAAATCATGATTCAGTTTTATGACCACCCTGAAAATACAAAGAAATCTATTCTCTGTGTTTTACTGTAATGCACGCCCAAATGCAGAGTTCTTTAATCGTCTCTAGCAGGTTTCTCATCAGTGTTCATATGGAGAAGGCAGAGCATATGGCAAACTGAAGAGATACCTATAGTCGCCATTCAGATAACACTGCTAGAAAGAAAATAGAAAAGCCAGTGCATTTTTGGCATATTGACTGAGAACACTGAGGAGGCTGAGCTGGAGGCTGCTGTCATATTCGTCATTCTGTTGATTACTTAATGCAAAACACCAGCTAGCAAAGTATGGGAAAAGGTAGACATTGTGAAGGACTGGTGTCTGAGCACTGGGACCAAGAAGCTACAAAAAGTGACCTACACTAAGTATTTAAAAGCAGTAAACAGAAACCCATCCTCTTACTGGCAGGAGACAGGCTGTTGATTGGGAATAAAGCTTTAGTTTCTTCTGGGTGGTTAGAAATGCACAGGATCACTGATGCAACATCCTAAAAGTCCCGGAGGATGAAAAATACTCACAACATGACTGCCGACTGATTCACAGGGAGCATCTGCGGAGAAAATGTGTCTTTTTGCCCTCCCAGATGGATGGAAACCCTCATTAAAGAGCCCCTACAAGAGAGGATTGGCTTCAGCACAAAGTAAGTGGTGCATTGTCATCTACAAGCAGATCTATGTGGAGAAATTACAAGGAAACTTAGTTCCCCGGATGAAAAAAAGAATAATTCTCAAAATTTCTGAACAACATGTTCAAAGCAAAGGCTTTTTCTATTCCCTTTAATATGTAGGCAATGTGGAACACTAGAAAGTGAGGTCTCTGCTCTCATAGATATGAGAGAGTAGGTTGGTGCCTGGATCTGTTGGTTTCAAATCACAGGAAGATTAGACTTTTAAGAGTGAAAAGGTTTCCTCCTTTTCCAAAGATGGGGAAAAGAAGGGGAAAAAGAGTAGGGAAAAGCAATTATGCATAACTGAAGATTCTTGACAGAGCCCATCAGGTGCTTTAGCTGGATTTATTTTTTGTCATGATGTTAGAATAGGAATATTCTTGATCGGTTTTACTATTTTCTAATACCAATGAGCATTGCTATACAACAGGGTAAACATGGAAATATTTCTTCCTGCTATGAAAACAGCATGGTGATTTATATCAGCTTAAAGAACACAATTTATTTAAGTCTTCCTTGTTTTACACACATAGGAGAATTTCCTTCTATTTCTCAATAAGAAATGCTCCTGGCTCACAATATCAAATACAACTCCAAAGACTACCCTCTCTTCCCAGGATTTCTGCATAACCTGCTGGATGTGCATGACAACACAGATAGCTAAGACTGGGATGAGCCAGTTTTCAAATATATGTGGATGTTCTATACATAACTAAATTTTGGTTGCAAGCAAACAATATCAGGGAGAATTCTGAAGGAGATCTATTTGTCAGGAGAGTCCACCTGAGTGGGAGAAGGGAGGGAGTATGTGTGCTTGTACAAGACAAAATATTCCACTTCTATTTTCATCTATTTCCAATATTTGTACAGAACGACGCCCTTCCTCCATGATTGCTTTCAGGAGATATATACAGGTGGTGAGGAAACAGAACAACTCAGATGATGGATTTCCCTGAGCAAGCACTCTGGCCTACGGGCAGGGGTTTGTGCAGTTGCTATGGGGCTGCGAGGAAGCCGAATTGCAGGAAGGCAAGGCAGGATTGACAGACCTTACCAGACACATGCACACTCACTGGTAAACATTATAGGTTATTGAGCTGTGGTTAGTAACGGAGAGAAATGGATTTACTGTTAATTTTGCATTTCCTCTGTTTAATAGCCCATATTAAGTGTAGCTTAAAGATGTACACAAACCAGTTATGAATGATATATTTTGGAGTGGAGTCACAGCTGCAAGATGCGAAATTCCTGCTATCAGTAGTAAAATGTGAAAGGCTTGTTTACACACGTCAGATGTCAAACTTCAGCTGCACTGCCACGAGTGGCTGAACTTGTGATATTCCTTCCTTTCTTTCTTCACAGTAACATTTCTCTACAAACTTTTAATACCGCCTGCCTGTAATACCAGTTGTAAGGCTGCATCTGAAACATGTTTTTTGTGCAAAAATGCTTGTCCATTTTTTCAGTAGTAGCTTTTGTTTGAATAAAACATGCTGTTACATAGCCCCTGGAAAATTCACTTCTTGTCCTTAATATTTTTTCCTAGCTATACAGCTAATATGATTTCTAGAGGTATTTCAGATTTCCATAGGGATTCTCATCCTTAGGGAAATGTATTATTTTTCTGCTTCATCCAAATTATCATTGTTTTTGGTGAAAGTTCAACCTCTTCACTTATGATATTTAAGTGATTTAAGGTTGTTTTAATAAGATCTCTAGCTGTTTAGTTTTATGGTATTCATTATCAACAATACCATAGTTTTTCCCTGTCTCTAGATATGTATTCCAAAACTAACATAATATAAACACTATGCACTATACAGTTAACTGTATACTATGCAATATGCAGGACTTTTCATCTGGAACCAAACCAAGCTAAAATTTCAATGATATAAAAAAAAAATCCATTTTCAACTTAATTTTTCTATTTATTGATTTTTTTTGTATGTGTTTTTGAAAGAGAGATAATAGAAAGGCACAAAGAACTCTTCATTGTAATCTATATTGATAATCTTTTCCACAATGGGATCTCACGTGTTATGTATGGTGTTATGGCTAAATTGTTGAGGTATCTTCTGCAATTTTAGATCTGGAGCCTGCTGAATTGCTGCTAACAGGGCTTTATTTTACCTCACTTGATATTAGTGTTGACTAAATCACAATCCAGAAAGTTCTAGAAAATCTGTGAAATCTCTGTATCAAAGGCTTAAGGCTCATGAACTGTAAATGGCTTAGAAAAGCTTTAGAAAAATGTTAGGAAAGACATAGGTTTGCGTATTACAAATATTGACTAGCCAGAGGATAAAGCTCAGCAAATAAGACTTGATAAAGTCAACTGAATTCTTCCTATTATCTGTAAATTAAGTGCTTTCTTCTCACTTTGAAGAGTTTTATTTTACTCTCTCTGATTTCTTAAGGAAGGCTCCTGCAGTTCTCTGGGATACTGAGAGAGTATTTCAGCTGGCAGTAGAGATACAGTCTTGTTCAAGCTCTCATGGAAGAACAAATTCTAATGGGACAGAGATTTGGCCACACAGATGCAAGGAACCTCCAAGGACAGATGTTTATAAACTGGCCTGGAAGTCTGAAGGGTCAAATCAAGTATCTTTACTTGATCTGTCAAGTATATCAGCAAGTAATTCCTGCTGTGAGGAGGGAGACTCGATTAAGGTTCCCTTCAGAACAAGAGACGTGTTTAGGAACTGTACGAGTCCTTCAAACTACCTAAGAAAGAGAAGATGGATATTAATGTCAATGTTTTGGGTCTGATCATCTGCAACTGGTGTGCATTGGCTGGGTGGTCACCAGTGGATTGGGTATCCTGTGTCCCAATGCACTGCTTTGGCATCGTGGGGCCGGGCAGAGATGGAGACAGGGCTGTGCAGGGAGGAGGCTGAGGGTGATGGGGACAGAAGGGTGCCAGGGTCTCCAGAACCCTGAGACTGGCGCAAGATGTGTTTTGGTCATAGCTGGTACTAGTGCTATGGGCGGCACCGAAACTCAGTTCAGTGACCAGGAAGAGTTTGTCTGAATTATCAAAATTATTATAAAAGCAAAGCATCATAAAAAGCAATGTAATCTTAGAAAAAAAAAGACTATTATTCAGATTTAATATTTATCTCTTCCCATTGCCTTTGTGCTGTGAGGAAATCAGCTTTGGGAATTCTATGTTTTGGTTCATTTAGTCTTTTTAAACCTTGCCATTGAGTCATTTTTTTACCTGAAACACAAGTGCTTAATGTTCATGGACACATCTGTTCTTCCCTGGATTATACAGTGTGTGAGAGGAATGTAAACATAGGTATTGTGACAGCAGGGCAATTCACAGCGATCTACCTTTCCTTTTCCTCACAGCAAATTAAAGAAGTATGGGAGAATAAGGGGTCCCAAACCATGGGTCTAACCAAACTGCTTGCCACAGGACCTAGGCCAGTTCCCAAAATAAGAACAACCCCTTACCAGGCTGCTCCAGTTCTCTGCCTGCCCTGCTAAAAAGACTTCATAACAGGATATACCAGAACACTGTGGACTATGTTTTTCTTCCAAATGCAGATGGACAAAGCAAAAAGTGGAGAGTCTGAAGATCTTCATGGCTTGGAAGTACCTCCATTACCCTCAGCCTGGTGGCTAAAAGAATATGGTATGCTTCCTTTGTCAAAACCCAGTTATAAGAGTTATAATTCAATTACAAAAGATCCTGTGTATGTGTTTATGAGGGGTCTGAATCAGCTGCTGCGGCCTTGGGGACTCAAAAGTGTAAGTGCCAAAAACTCAGATGAGGATCTAAGTCTGTGTGCTGGAGGAACTGAATATATGTATATATTCTAATAAATACTAATGGACCTTCCTGCTGATCAGCCAGGAGAACAAGGTGAGAACACTGCTCTTTGTGTTAGAGTGAGTCAATGTTTTTGTCTATGTTGTTCTGTAGGCCCAAGTGTATATACCTGTGTATAATGTATATCATTGTATGCGTGCCCATCGGTAACACATAGTTAGCCTCACTACTAGTTGGATGTGGGGACATGGAGTTGCAGCAGTCTCACCTCTATTGAGCTATTGCTTTCAACAGCTCCCTAACAGGAATGGGTTTAGTTGAACAGAGTAGTTATAAATTGGCATCACTTGTTTTGACATGATGATTCTCTGCTGGTTGTTTTGAAAGGCCCAAGACAACCAGCAGAGAATCATCATGTCAAAACAAGTGATACAGTTGTCTAAGAGAGACAGTATTTATGAAGATGCAAATCCAGAAATACTGGAATAGTTACCTATGACTTTGGGTGAGAATAAATGTCATCACTATTTACATAGGGAAAAGGCCTTTAAAAATTTGTGGAAAGGAAGAGGAAACAAAGAACTTTCATACTTGCCAAATGTAATCTTCACCATAAAAAAAAAAAAAAAAAAAAAAAAAAAAAAGAATAACTGCAATGTTTGTAAAACCTGGCTCTCTCTTTGAGTATATGTGTGTAAGCAGGCAAGTACATCTCAGACCTGAAGTTGCTTGTGGATTCTCTGATGTCTAATAAAAGATGAGTTCATTCTGTATTAAATCTCCTTTCCCTGCCCATTTGTTTTGACAAAGTCTGTGAGAACACTGTGTCTATGAGATCTGTACAGTCCTGCCAAATCTGGCACTATATGACACAAAGGATCCTAAGCAATTGGGAAGAGAGGAGGTAGACACTCTGGCAGCCAGCATGATTACAACAGGTTAAAAACTGCACTAAAAATAATGGATTGGTATGATAAAATATGATCCTTAACATCAAAGAGCCATGCTCTATGGAGTGAAGTGATCCTGAAGAAACACAAAAATGGGATCCAGCAGTTAAAAAACATTTCTGAAGTATTAATGAGCTGAGGCGAAGAATATGTAAGGCCAGGAGATCTTCATTCCCCTGCCTCTCTGTCCTGCTTTGGTTTTGCTTTTTGATCCGCTACTTTGAAAAATTTTAACAAATAATGTTGTTTGGGCAAACTATGATATTGCAGGTATACAGTGCTTACAGATTATAGCCTCTAAAGCCCAAAGTAATAAATTATCAAACACCAAAAGTAGAATTTGTCAAGAAGAACGGACCCAAGCACCTGATATCTGATGTCTTACACTGGAACGTGAGAGCTTTTTGCCTTTTAATGCTCATGAAATGTTTGTTCTAAGTGCAAGAACTGGAATAGTTTATTCTTTTTTCTTTTTTTGATAGTTTTTGTAATGATGACTCATACAAAGCACCTTCAGTGAAAACATACACTGAATTTACCAGGGAAATACAATTTCTTAAACTGCTTGCATACAGGACTGGTAGGAAAATGATGCAGAGACCTAACGTTTGAAGCATAGTTATGCTTGGAAGGTCTAAGTGCATTTGTAAGCCCTAATGAATCTGCTCCTTTAACTCAATCATAAGCTGAAATAAATAATTAACATATTGCTAGGTTAACCTCCTAAATTCTGTTTAGATGGTGAATTAAAATGGACTTTCTACTTGGCAATAGTTGTCTCATCATAATGTGAGCAATACCCTGAATAGTAAATGTTTTGGCTTGGAACTTGGACTAAGCCTGAGAACTAAAATATAAGTCAAAAATATGAGTGAGCTATTGATTTGGTTTCTGGATGAAGTTAGAACAGCCACAGGAAATTAT
>JAWLRI010000379.1:2292922-2328347 GCA_034781795.1 Crypturellus tataupa | reverse complement strand
CAGGGGGGTTGGACTAGATGACCTCTAGAGGTCCCTTCCAACCTTAGGCATTCTATGATTCTATGATTCTATGGTTACACCACTCCTCACTTACCCAACCAAGTATGTTCCTCTTTTCACTCCTGCACAATAGAATTACTTTTCTGTCATTCTTTATGCTACATTTATCCTTTACTATATACTGAGAAAGTAATACATATTCTATGGTGGCACTCCAAGTAAGATGGCACACTCTATCATCAGTAACTTGTACTTTCCCAACATTTCCATTTATACATATGTACATTTGTACATGTTTGAACAAGAATAATGTTTTGCCCCCTCCGGTTTCCTAGCTTGACAAAATATCAATCCAGTGACAGAAAAAAAATCATCCTCAAAAAACAAAACAAAATAAACGCATATATTTCTTCATATTTTTTCTTCTTATTTTCTTAGTTTTGTCTAGTTAAACATATATTCTGAAAAATTCTCTGCACTTTCAAAAAGAAGCTTTTATGTTCCATTTCCTTCTAAAGTCATATGATGGTGTTTCTAAAAATACAAAGTAGCAAACTTTTCAATTTCCTTTTCTATTTATTTCCTTTGTTTTCTTTTGTTCATTCACTGTGATTTAATACTTCTTCCCCAGATATTTCATTTTTTATTCTTTATACCTTTGACAGTGTAGCAAATACAGTTCGTATTAATATTTAAATTTCTGCCTATTACCTAAAATACAAAAAACAAGTTTCAAGCTTAATAATAACATAAACACTCTGTAATATGTAGTCTCACAAAAATCACTTAGAGGCTAGAATCATGCCTTACCACTATCTCATTTCAAACTCCATTACTCATGAACCTTAATGTTATTTCTGCTCAACACATTTCCTATATCCTAGAATTCTTTCTTCAAAGTCATTTACATAAATAATCCTAGATCCTAAAACTCAGAAAAATCAGTCACAACAGCAGTAAGTTTGTTCTTTTCTATAGCCTTCAGTTAAAGCTTCTGTCATCAGATTTTGCCTACAATTAATTCTTATCTAATATAACATAATCTTCCACGATTTATCACACTAACCATTATAACTCTTTATTACTGTCTTCTAAATTTTTTGATACTTCTCCAAATCTTAACTATATCATAAAATTATAAACTTTTTTTTTAAAACCTTAAAATAAGAAATTTGAAATACTCTTTGTTTTCAGGACAAATGATTCACATTTTCATCTGTTTGATACTGACTGTTACACTTCAAAATGTGTACTGAATTAATTTAAAAAAATAATCCAGCAACTTCATTTCCATCAAACACTTAAGAACTGAGCTATGAAAGCTTCAAATAAAGTTTTTCTTTGTTATACCTTAACATTGCTACTTCAGTAGGATTTAATTTTATAGCACAGTACCAAAACAGTGTAAGATTTAAAACTTTGCAATTATTCTCCCAATTACTATTCTAATTAAACTCCTGGTTAATCATGTGCATATGTGATTACTTCCCTTGTCGCATAGCCTCACCTCCAGGATGTGCTTTTGTTATAAAGCAAAGCCACTTGCTTTTACATGCAAGCACTGGAATTTTGCTTTTACATGCAAGCACTGGAATTTCATTGCAACCATACAGTTGAAGGACTGTATGCTTGCAATGAAATTGCAAAAACAATCCTAAATACTACTTCTAATAAACTGTTACAACTCTCTGTAGCTGCCTTCTGATAGTAGCTGTCTCAGGAACATTCCCCAGTCACCACTACCTTTCAAAAATGATCAGAAGTGCCCACAATTACATTTATAAGCTATCATCACAGTTATTTAAGAAAACCCCCTGTCTCCTTCTCCCTACTCATGGGGAAGTATGAATATGATGGACAAAAGCAAAGGTGTACATGCTCTCTTCAGAGAGTGCCTTAAAAACTCCTCAAACCCCAGGTCACTGTAGGACATAGACCCACCTCCATCTGAAAGTCTGAATTGCAAATATTGACAAGCAAAACCCTTATTTCACTTCAATATGATCCTTTTACTCACTCTTTTAGTATAGGAACTTTCTGCATATTTCTCCTGCTCTGTTTCTGACTATACTTTTCATATGCACATAAAAATCCTTTATTAAGTACTAACAATTAGACTGATACTGTTCCATATTGAGATGTGATATCAATTCATCAATCCATCTTTCAGCTGTACTTACAAATTATTCCTGGGACATGTACCTATCCCCTTACCTGCTGTAAAACTCATGTATGAGGCTTCTGTAAGACATTAAAATTACAAACACAAAAGCTAAGATTTTGAATGAATAACTGAATGTCTAAAAGCAAACAACTCCCCACAAAACCAAATGACCATAGCAGTCAAGGCAATCATCAGGTGCTTTGTGTCTATAGTATCTGGAAGGCATCCTTTACTTAAAAATGGAAATATATATTTTGCTTATTAAATGCTGTCTTAAGTTCACCAATAATGTCATTAGCTAACAAGTCTCCATTTCCCAAAGCAAAGGCAACATTAGCACTAGTCACCTTGTAAGCTGATTTTTATCAGCCAAGTAGTATCTCCTTTGAATGTCATTTATTTCTTTGAAATAGAAATGTAAACCTAAGATTCTGATTTCTTCAAAGTCTGGATGAAGTCATGATATCCTTATTCCTTTCAAAACATTAGTGGGAGAATAAAGGACTTCACTATCATTTCCTGAGCTAACTGACAGTGGTTGAGCTGTTCATGTGCTGCTTATTATAGAATCACAGAATGGTTGGGGTTGGAAGGGACCTCTAGAGATCAGTCCAATTCCCCTGCTCCAGCAGGGACACCCAGAGCACGTGGCACAGGGTGGCATCCAGGTGGGTTTGGAAGATCTCCAGAGAAGGAGACTCCACAGCCTCTCTGGGCAGCCTGTGCCAGGGCTCTGGCACCCTCACAGGAAGGAGTTCTTCCTCACATGGAGATGGAACTTCCTGTGTTTTAATTTATACCCTTTGCCCCTTGTCCTGTCACTGGCCACCACTGAGAAGAGTCTGACCCCATCTTTTTTACATTCTCCCCTCAGGTATTTGTACATGTTGATAAGATCCTCTCTTAATCTCCTCTTCTCCAGACTAAAGAGGCCCAGCTCACTTAGTCTTTCCCCATATGACAGATGCTTCAGTCCCTTAATCACCTTTGTTGCTCTCCGCTGGACCCTCTCTAGAAGCTCCACGTCCCTCTTGTCCTGCGGAGCCCAGAACTGCACCCAGTACTCCAGGAGCAACCTCCCCAGAGCTGAGTTATTAGCTGAGTGATGTGGTCTACACCACTACTTCTAGTTTCCTACCTATTATCACGTGCACTTTCCATGTTTTCAGAAACTCTGCTTTGACTTTTTGGAGACAGAAATTCTGTTCAATTCTGTTTACACAGCTCTTACCCTGGTGTAGGGCAATGACTGACAGTCGTTGACAGTGACATGGTAAATAAACAAAAGACACAGTGTCATTCTTTCCCTGTTCATTACTCTGTATCCTGTGGCAACTGCAAGAAATGGACTTTTGCTAGTCATTTCCATTATAGTTTACTGAATACCATTAAGCCTCCTTAAGAATCTTCCTTTTTATCGCTGAGATCATAATACATACATATGCAGCACATTTCTGAGAAAGAATTGCTTTATCACTGTAGTAGGATTATAACAAAATGAAAACCGCAAGTATTCACACTTCCTACAGTCCTCTACTATTTCTAACTGGTGCTACTTTCTAAAATGAGATTACCTAGCTTGAACTGGAATCTACATGGTGTGCCTTGCACTCATTGGTATTTCAAACAGGGTCTATATTCACTTACTACAAAACACTTTAAAGAAATTCTGTTTTCATAGAGCTTTGTTTTCAGAAAGCTGAGGTATCTAAAGCAGTAATGTACATAACATTTGCATGACATTAGAAAAGGAAACAAATGAATTGCAATTCCCTTGAATAATATCATCAAGCTAGAACCTATCTATTCCTCATATATTCACTTACTTTGGTTCCAGGTCTCAGTATAAAACTATCTGCGCTTTATTCTTCCCAGACACATACATCTGGCACATTTTCACTTTTCATGCTTTGAATTTCAAGGAACCAGGTAGCATTAGCTCCTTCCATATTTCTGTGTGTGTTGCACAGGCCATGAATAAACAGCAACCCCAGCAACCACTCTCCAACTGCTTCCCTTCACTGCCACTATATCAAGACAAACTCCTCCTAATCTATGGGCATCGAAGTACTGGGACATGCATCGAATGCCACCTACTGAACCTTTAAACCATATGCTATTGGACACCGGTTTCTTTTGTAGGACTTTAAATCAGCTGCTGGTTCTTAACAGCTGCTTTAAATGAATGTAGTCACTATTTCCCCATTGTGATCAGAATAATTCTGTGCTTCCACTCCACTGGAATAATTCTGCACACAATGAACAGAAAATCAACTATTATTTTGGATGCACTGTAACTGAAAAATCCAATTAAATCTGACACAACTATTTCTTGGAAAAAAGTGGCAAATATATTATCCAAAGAGAATTACCAGATTTGATCTTGGCTGGTAAAAGATCAATTTGAGTTGCAAGTGCTAAACTCTTGCTGCTACAGGAAATTAACTCAATTAATCACTGATCAAGCTTCTGCCTTTCAAAAGTAAAATGAAACATTAGCATCGATAATACTTTTTAACCTGCTTAATTCATGGAAGAGTGCCTGGAAATAGAAATCTTTTTCCTCTAAAAGACATTATAAACAGGTAGCTATTTTGCTGAAGCTATAGTGTTCTTATTCAGCTTTTCAGATGTCATCCCTGTATTTCACTTTTATAGACTGAATATAGCACAAAGTACACAGACGGAACAATTAAAAATGTAAGACCCATTCCAGTAAATCAGTTAGTTTGCAATGAGTCAGTTAGTTTACCATTACTGAACTCTAAAAGAACTAGGTCTCACTGTAGGAAGAACAGGATTCTGTAATAAATAATACAAAACGTTCTCTGATTTTTTTAAAAAACAGATTTTGTAGAGAGATTTCAACAATAAATGATTTAATGGAACATATGATGATCAATGCAACTGCCACCTTGTATCACAAAGCACTGAAAATCCTGGTGTGTCTGGAATCTTTGGAAGAATATTGCCTTTTGAAAGGCTGCTAGTTCCAGCTGAACCTTACTTGTTTCTCTTTTTGAAAAGATGAAAATTTGAACTTCTGAAGATGGTAAGGAGTTCAGGCCAGTGTATTTTCATTCTTCACTGAAGGCTGTAGTACCAGTAACTGAGATGTGTTATAGCAGCAAAGGTGTCAAATGAAAGGAACAATTCTGCAGAGAATTATGTGGGAACACAGGGGAGAACATTTCAGAAATACACAGACTCTATGAAACAGGTTTCTGCCCTGCAGAGGACAGAGGGTACCAAACTGTGTCAATACTAAAGGAAGTTGGCAAAATAAAATGAATGAGGATGAAAAATAAGGTGAGATATTCCGTGCCCAGTTCATCACTCCATCTGTCTCATAATGGTTTATTGCTATCACCATACATGTAGCTGTGCCAAAATCCAAAAGATGTGACTTTGTGCTCCTCAGATGAATAGTTCCATGTGACACACAGTTTGTTACCTCCCTAAATTGCTCACAATAAAGGAAATCTCCCAGCCCTGTACCATTCTTGAAGTTCTCTGAATATTTCATATTTATGTACCTCCATTTTATTTTCCAATATAACTGAACACAATGACTGTCTAATTAGTGCCAAATTAAAATTTAATACAACATCTCTATACTTATTCTGCTTCTACATCTAAGAATCATATTAATGATGCCAGGTTATTTCCTCTCCCTTATTTTCTACTCCTTTCAATTTCTGTCAACTGCATGTATTGAAAATAATGGTGTTATTTCATTCCATACTCATAAAAATCTTCAAAAGCCTAAGGTCAGGGAACACTTTCTGCAAAATCTCATTAGAAACACCTTCACTTGACCAGTTTCTCCTGTTTATGAAATTGAAAAAATATTGGAACTTGTATTAAAGAATAATCAGAAAAAAAAAATGTCAAGAGCCCATGAGGTAGATATAGCCACAGCATAAAGATAAACAACAAAGAACCCACAAGGACAGAGAAAATAAGTGGTTGATATAGAGGACTACATCTTAATGACCATGAAGTGTTGGAATAACCAAACAATGTTTGTCTTTTTGACAAACAATTAAGGGAAAACAAATGCCACCATTTTTCACAAAAAGGTAGTATGGCTCTTCATTCAAAATGAATACTTTTCTTCTATTTGCAGTAAAGATATTGCCAAGTCCAGGCACATATGCTGGTTGGTGGAGGAAGTATATGGAAATGCAACTTGTCGCATTCAAGGTAGAAGTAAAGATCAGTAAGGTCAATAAACTGAGATTGTGTTAAAAAAAAAAAACAATAACATAAAATGCCAACTAACAAAACAACAGCAAATCAAGAGCTTCTCCATATGACTAAATGTACTGTCAAGAGTGGATTTACTGTTGGATTCGAAGGGAAAAAGTAAACGAAGGAAACATAGGTCAAGAAAACTAGTGAATCAGGCTTCAATGACAAACAAGGTTAAAAAAAAAAAAAGTAAGAATACTTAAATATGTGAAGGTAAGGTGATAAAGTGCACCTTGATTTCGCCAAAAATAGTTTGGTCTATAAACATCTAGGGTTCTCCTTTTGTGACATAACTAATTTTCTAGACAAAAAAAATATATATATATATATATATATATAAATCTAATATATCTTGTTTTTTTTCCTTTTTTTTTAATATGGTGCCCTAAGAAGTTATTAGTTATGCTGAAGAAGAAATGCAATGGTTATAAGGAATTTGGGCACAGGCAAGATGACAGATAACAGTGTTGTAATAACACTGTTGTTGCTGTAATCATCAGCCCTGAAAGGGTTTTTCAGTGAATTCTTCAAAGGTTGCTTTTGCAACTGATGCTCACAGTTAAATTACATTAGTGATTATTGATACCTGGAATAATTAATTCCATATTCCTTGACTTTTCATGCAATATAGCCACAGTGAGAATTTGCTTCAGCTAATCAAAATTTGTTTTTGAAAATTACTGGTCTGTGTGGGTTAGAATGGGACTCCTTAATGGCTGGTTTGGAAAGAGATGTTCAATATTTTTATAGATTACTTTTGCACAGAAAATTAGGAGTTTTCTAAGGAAATTTTGAGACTTTGTCAATGCAAATGAGAAAAACTGTGGAAATACAGTAAGATACACTGTCAAACCATGCCTTTGGATATCCACTTAAAGTCCACTTGCTGTATAAAGGGTGCTCTTCACTTGGAAATAAGTAAGAAGGAGGAAGACCCAAATAACAATGTCAAAACAAATCTTAATCACTGTGTAAAATCAAGATTGATTTAAGAAATAAATACTTCCGTAACCTGAGGTGGCTGTTTTTTTCTGATCCTCTTAGGTTTACTCCTTCAAATTCCAATCCTATCCTTTCCACAGAGACATTAATCTCTTATCTTTCTGAAATCTTTCTACTGTGACCTGAGATTGTCATGACTAAGTCAGCAAACCAGCTGCTCTGTGTTGGACAGAAGATCTCACACCTGACATTCCTCTAGCAGAAGATTGCAATATATGCTGCTGTGGATTACTGAAAAAAACGATAAACTACCATCAAATTATAAAACACAGGAGACTGTGAAAACATCATCTCTGAGGAGTTTACTCAGACAGCAGGAAACTGTGCTGGAGGCAAAAAGAAAATTATGAATATCTAAGAAATATTAGTAAAAATCCCAGGTGCACAGCATGCCTCTGAATGTTCAGAGAATTGGCAAATATTGACTCCAGCTTTAGCTGCTTATTATGACTGTTTTGCCAAGTCATAATGATGGAGGGTGATTGTTTTGGGGGTTTTATTTTTTTTACTTCTTTCCTTGTTACAGATGGTTATTTTTACTGTGCAAAAACCATGTTTAGAAATATAGCTCCACTGTTCAATTATCTGCATAGAGCAAAGAATCATTTAGGGGTAAGCACTCTAGTATGATTCTAGAAAAACAATATATCATTTAGAAATGAACATTATATCATTCTTTTTTTCAAACTATTCGTAAGATTAAACTAAGTGTGTGTGCGGTAATCTCTCTCCACAGATCTCAGGCCAGCACAGGCGCCAAGACCCATTTGTTTTGGATGAATTTCAAGACACAGCTATTGTTTTTCAAGTGCAGCAGTCCAAGACTGTAGAAGAGGAAACAGTAACTTCTAATGAATAACTTGAAGCATGTACAGAACGGTGTGCTAGGAAAAATCAACTCTCCAGATGGAAGTGGAAACACTGAGAGTAATTGCAACAATAAAGATGTTGATATTGGAAGCTGGCTTCTATAATATGGGAAAAAGAACCACAAGAATCGAGAGAGAGGACACGGTGGAGTGATGAGGTCACCTAAGCCTAGCTCTCACCCTGCTTCCTGGCATATTTGTTGAGCATGGTTCTGTGCATGGTACCAGTGAAAAGCTTGTGAAAAAATGAAATAATCAGAAGCAGGCCTCAGTATTTTAGTGTCTCTCTTTGAAGACCTAAAATTCTATTGAAAAAGCTACATTCTGGGGCCTTGATATATTTTGCTATCCTAAAGCATTATTACACTGAGCATTAGACAGGCCTCTTCAGGAGGCCTCCATTTTTTGCTGGCTGTGGATACATCTCTAGCCAGGAGATCAGACAGCAAGAAAGCTCTGACAAACACCTGTTCTTGTGCCCAACCAGGAAAAACCAGCACGGAAGTATCAGTTGCTTCCTACCTACTTCATTATCTTAGCTCTCTTTTGTCCTGAGGTGATGTAATTATTAGGCGGCAACCAGGAGAGGACTGTGGGAAATAGTACTTCTCTTCTAAAAGCACTTTAAAAAGGTCAATAGTGAAGAAGAATGAGCACTGCAAGGTAGTCTGGCATGTGGCTGGTGTTACTAAAAGGCAGATGTTCCGCTTCAGCTTAAAAAATCCATAATAAATCCTGCATTGGAGTTACAAACCACAGAAATCCATGACATATGGCCAGACCAGCAAAATCATTAGGAAGACTGTAGTATACTAAACGAAGAATGAAGCAGATAAAATGTGCATGCAGTATCCACTGGGGCCTGGCATGAAGATGCATTCAAAGCAACGAGGGAAATGTAAATGTTGGCAGTGCAGGTTGAGCCCCTTGCTGAGGTTGCAGCCCTTTTGTGCCCGAGGCAGGCACCCAATGTGAGCATGAGGTAATCGCAGACACAAGCACAGATCTGAGCTTTGATACTTCCTGACATGAGGGTTATAGCCCTTTTAAAAAGTCTTTATTTTTTTAAAATCATTGCCTTTTAGTAAAAAAAAAAAAAAAACAAAAAAAAACGTACTTAGCCAATCTCCAATCTGGGACTCCTTGATTAAACCAGGCATAACAGTGGGCAATTTTACTGCCAGCCTGTGAAGCTGGCTCTGTCCCTAGACTTCTGTCCTATCCTCACAAAACTCCACTGTGGTTGTGCTGAACTGTACCAAGCAGTGGTATGGTTTACTACTACATTTAAACAAAAACTGGGCACTACATTGACCTAATCCGGCTCTATTTCAACTCACTTTTATGTTCTTGCTTGCAAAGTTACGCTAAATGTCTCTTCCTTCTAAGCCTAGCTGAACAGGATCTGTACTTTCAGTTTTGGCATACTAGACTTCTACATCAACAGAAACAACACAGAGAAACCTGTGGAGGACAAAATGTCATGAATACTCAGTAGCTGGGATGACTGAGAACAGAGGAGGTTTAGAAAGTGTAACCTGATGTTGCTAATTTTACTGAAAACCAGAAGGCTCGACTATTTTTGTGTGGAGGATTGAGAAAGTGGAAATTGAAAAACTGAAGTAAAGCACTATGAAAGAACAAAGCAGTGACTGGATCCAGATAGGCACCTGGAGGGATGCCCAGTCTTTCTGCAGCATGATTTAACTGGAGTGATTTCAAGTCTACTTGAATACTGCTTCTTTCTTCATGCAAAACATCACTGTAACAAAATGGGCTTAAAAGATGTGTATTTCATTTGACTATTGGGAAAAAAATTTACAGCAGTTCTGACTTAAAGTAAAGCTTTAAGTAAAGCTAAAGGAACCATACTTAAGGCCTTGTGAATGAGATGTACCTTTCCCTCTCCTCAATCTGTGTATGATGATGCTTTACATATTCTCCTGCATGAAATTAATGTTCAAAAAATGGAGTGATGTAAATCAGAGTATCTTCATTTGCTTTAACACAATTTCTGTTCACACTGTCTCTGTGTCTGGTCTTTTACCCTCCAGAACATGTAGGTGAGGGATTGCTTATATCTCAGTGCTGACCTTCACCTCTGTCCTCAGCTGCTGTTACAAAAAACGAATGTAAATGCCTGGCAAGCCTTAGGCTTTGAGTATGACATTTGTTCTTTTTTCACTCCGTTTCATGCTCTGCTGCTTTTTTCCTGCTCTGGCATCCCCCTCACCTCAGGCTCTTTCTCATTGCACAATCTGAGCTATCCCCCATGTGCAGTCACACCCCTTGTATGCCCTTGACCCGTTTGAACACCTACCTCCTTCGTCCAGCTCCGCTCAGGAGTTGCTCACCCTGGGACTTGAAGTAATCTGAAATACTTCTTCCATGTACGGTTTTCTAATAACATGCATGGAGCTTATTGTAAAAGTGATTATACATAAATTGCTAATAAACACTCAGTTTTCTTTCTGAAGAAAAGGTATCATCATTTGTTTTGTTTTCGTTTTTGTTGGTAAAAATGTTTCTAATGGCCAGTAATTCAGGTCCCACAGTGATGGCATTAATATAAAGAATGATTAACCCCTCACATCAGCGTAGGACTGGTTGAAAATTTTCATTTTCAAAGTCTCATGATGGAAATAATGTTCTTGGAAAAAAGAGTAATTTTGCCAAAAAAGTCTATTTTGTGGAGGATTAAGAGAAAAAGAAAAAAAAGGAGGTTGGAAACTGATATTTGGTAATAGAATTTTTTACCTAAAAGCGGTATCCACATTCTCATAATGACTGTGGTAATTACAGGTTGTTCATATATTTAGTGTCTTTGATGAGCTGTGCCTCCACAACAAGTTTACCTCTCATGAAGCCACTCTCAATTTATATTACCTCTTCTCTCCAAAACAGCAAAGATCTGATTTGCAGAAAATCCAGCACATTTCAAGAACATGACCCACAGAGGTGAATGGCAACACTAAGTCCAAATGGTATAAGTCCTATGAGAAATAGTGTTAGCCTTTCTGGGCTCAAGTATCTAGGACTTGGAAGTAAATATTTAGCTTTTTTATTTGGTGTTTTACCAAAACTCTTCTAAAAATGCCACAAACATCAATAGGAGATCAGTTACATTTCAATTACTATCAATACGATATTTTTTTCTTGGAGCGGAAATCTTGCAGTCCTTGAGCCATCTTCATAGTAAGTATATGTCAGATCCATAATCTTTTTTTTTCCTAAGAAATGGCAACTTCAAATCTGTAGCTTTTGCTGATTCCTGTACAGCAGTGATTCTGCATATTTTCTCTTTTCCTGAGTTATCCATGCCAGAACTAATGCATGCCTATGAAAACAGAGTTGTTTTTCTAAACAATAGTTTTCAGTTAAGAATACTGTAGAGAATAAGATTAAGCATCAGAGGCTGAAATTGGTGAATGCTGCTGAGACAACCTCCTGTGTTGCTCTCTCCTGACAATCAGTGAGGCTTTTCATTATATCGATGGGAATTTTCCTTTAAGTGTTTGTCCTTTTCTTTCAGAAGACAGACTTTCCAGAAATGTGAAACTATCCAAAGGGAATTTTCTATTTGTAACAAAATGTTTGCTCTCCTATTAAGCCACCAAAATGAATGGTGCATTGCAGCTCAAACCAAATCACAATGTTTGCATTTGTTAAATAAAAGGGAGCCATTTTGTTTCGTGTTCAACATCAAAATACAGCTGTACTCTAATAATCCCATGCCTCAAAGGACATGTTATTCGTGTTCCCAACTTTCCTTAGAGGTGCACTGCAACTTCCCTCTAATCCCCTTCTTCTCTCTTAACATTAAACTGTAATATTCCCTAGGATTTCAATGACTCAGTTGAGCTCACTGAAATAAAAGCCTAGAATTCAGAGCCATTTTTGTCCAGCAGAAAGTTCAATTAATTACCCCTTCCTTTCATCTGAAACAAACACAAACATCAAAAGACTGGAATTTTCAAAAGGACAAAAATTGTGATTTTCACTCAGTTCTGCTTATAAGAGATCTGTAGCCTCCTTCCTTCTGGCTGTTTTTCACTCCCTTACTCAGTGCTGTGAAAATGGAAGACCAATTACTCCAAATAGAGGTGCTTTAGGGTGGTGAGTGTTTCAATTTCAATTCAATTGCACTAAGAATAAGCCCAGGAGATAGTCTGGCAGATACATAATGACACAGATATATAAATGACAAATATATAAAAATTACGATATGGCATGTATTAACTTAAAAGTTCTGATGTAGGTGAGAGAATGGCAATCCTTAGAAACGGATGTTCCCAAAGCATAAATGGTAGGCAAGTGCCAGGAAGGTCAGATATATCTTTTTAATGTCTTTTAATGGTTAACTTCAGCAATAAAATAAAGATCTCATTAATTAAGTTTTTAAAGCACTTTAATAATGTTACTATTTAAACTTTACAGGAATCTGCTAGGGTGACTAGGTTTATTATTGCCACTGTACAGACAAAGAGCAGATCAGTTAGACTATCTCTGTTTTTGATTACATCTCTTTTTGTATGTCTGCTTTGGAACACTCAGTGCTTGAAGAACATAAATGCTTTCTACTGGCTTCCAGATGAACTGTGAGACCTCAGACCACTTCGCAAACCAAACCTCCAAAGGCCTCGTGGTGAGTACCTGGGGCTGGGGCATCCACAGCAATAAATTTCTTCTGAAAACAAACCTTTTCAATTGTTCTGATTAAGGCGTTACAGAGTCAGGGACATCTCCTCCAGATTGTTCATCAGAGTCAGGATGCAACCTCGTGTATTATCCCTGTCTCTCAAGCATTACAGAACATTTGACCCCTGAGGTAGCACCCCGAGGTCCTCAACTGTAGTTATTAGGCTCTATTTTCTCGCTTGAAGTGTCTGGAATAATACCAGGACTGTCTTATTAACCCCAAAAGTTGCGATGGGGAGAATGATTCTTGGCATGCATTAGAATTTGCTAGCCTGCCATCAAGGTTTTTGAGAGCGAAAACCTCCTGCGTGGAGTTGGGCATCTATATAGAGTGGAGGTGGTCAAACTTAGTGCAACCTCATCCATATTGGTTTCTAGGAACTGATCATGAAGTGGGAAACCAGTCACTGCCTCGCAGGGAGTGAGCAGAGATTTCAGTGTTGAAGTTCACCAAAGCTCACTTACTTGTGGCCCCTTTTTTTTGTTTAACTGTTTGGTTGCTTTCAGTGAAACTGGCCCATTTGGTTGCCATAGAGGTGATTAAAACTGTAACTCCTAGGAGAGATGAGAGGAGCTTTCTTACCTATAGTGCTTGATATTCTCAGAAATATTAACACATGCGCTTCCTTTGCAAAACCTTCTAATGAAATTCCCATGTGCCTGCCAGCAGTGAAGTCTTAGGTCTTGCTTAGACTTGTTTGCATGTTTTCACAGCTCAGATATACTTTGCTGAGGATAATAAGGATTGTAGTCCTGTGTTGGGAGATTCCTTGGCTTGCTTCCAAGGAATACAAACATTATGGTTATCTTCAGTGGGAAAAGAGACCTATGTTGTTCTTTCCTGCAGGTTCTGGAGCAGTTGTTGATCCCAAGACAACAAGAAAGAGCAAAAGGAAAAGGGCCAATAGGGATTATGGTGATTAAATGTGCCTTGTTAGGGTTACTGTTCTGACCGAAAAGCCAGCATGGATGGAAAGCATACAGACAGGACAACAAGAATGGGAAAATATATACACTTCCCTGCCACAGATCAATAAAAGCAGGAACGTATTTTAACTCGATGAATAAAGCACTTGCTGGTCTGGCTGATGGAAGTTTAGCTTGGGAGGGAGAATGTCATTTGTCAAATCTACACATTTCCTCAGTTAATAAATAAATCAAGTGACTTGTTAGAACAGGAACAAAGGAAACTTTCCTGTTTAAATGCCAGATAGTCTCACAGCCTGCCTCTGGCAAAGACCAGCAGCCAGTGCCTCACAGAGAGCAGTAAGAAATGGCCTGCTATGGGGTTATGAAAAACCCTAATTTTGTCCTAACCTTCACTAATCAGAGGCTAGTTTATGTCCTGATGTGGAAAGTTTATAGCTATTTTTAGTGTTTTCAGCTCTCGCAGTATACGGCGTCTCTCTTGAAGCCCTGTATACTCACATTATCATATTTCAGCTCTCATTAGAACAATTAAACAGATATTAAACAAAACAGAGATGAAGAATAATAAAGTCCATAGCCTCTCCATTTGTGGGGAAAAACTTTACAAGCAATCCCAAATGTTCAAACAGGCTCAAGGCAAGATTGGACAAAACCATGGGAAATAAATTTTGTATTGCAACCTATAAAAACCACATCTAGTACAGAAAATTTCTTCACTTGAAAATAATTGGGGACTCAAAGAATATGAAAGGAGAATGCTACACATTTTTATCCTGTTCTTACTGTTCCCTTAGCATCTTTTCAAGACAGATGTTGTAAATGGAACTAAACAAACCTTTGGTCAGATGCAGAATAGCCATGCATATAATAAACAATGCCTTCATTTTGAAAAATCCTACCTGAATTGTGAAGGAAAACATCTCAAATTATTTATGTGTTTCATCTCACCAGTCAGTTTTCTTGTGTTTTCTGGAAAAAAAAATGTGGATTTTCTTTCCAGCATTTAGGAGTGACAGTTAGGCACTTACTTCTCTTATAATTTCTATGCATTTTAGTAGTTGATGTCAAAATGCTAGGTATTCTTATACTTTTAAGATATTACCGATTTGATTTGACAGTAGTAAGCATTTGCTGCTTTTTCACAGAGATTTCTTTTTAAAGAAAAGGGAGATCTTTCATAGAGAGTTCTTGTTAAAAATAAGAACTTATGAGGACAGTTGTGTTTTGGCAGTGGTTCAAAATATCTTTTTTTTTAAATGGAAAAAGGTCTATTGTCAGACAATGGCTACATTTGACAATACAGCACAACTTTCCCTGAGCATCCCTCCAACTAGAACTTGCTGGAGATGAGGCCATACCTGATGCTCTACTGAATCAGGCCTTACCTAAGGAACGCTGCCCAGCCCCTTGAGTGAAGAAATCTACAGGTCTCTTCCTGGCCACGCTTTGATTTAGTACCTTCCAGTTAAAGTAACGGGAAATTACAAAGATGCTAAATCTTACGATTCAGTGACCCCAGTTGCCACAGATATATCCCATGCAGTATTATGGAAAACAGGCTTTGTTGTCTTGCTGGAACATTGCTACTACATGACTCTGGGTAATACAGAAAGGGAACAACGCAGAGAAAGCAGTACATGTGGCCTATATTTACTCTGTATGTATGATCTCCCTTTCTGGAGTTATCATATCCTTGAGATGAGGAAGAGTGCTGCACCATGTGTAGTTTTTATTGTAGGGTTTCGTATGTGTGCACATGTGTGTATGGAAGACAGTGAGAGCAAGAAAGAGAGGGAGACTGTTCATTTTTTCCTATCCTTTACGTAGGAGCACTGTTACCGTGGCTCTGAACAGAATTCAACCGTATGGAGGCAGCTCCCATCACCCCAGTGCTGCAGCTTTCAGAGGGCCAGTACAGCCAGCTTTCTGGCTCAGAAAGAGGTCAGCACGGAGGGAAGGGACCCATGCATAGCTTCCACCCATTAGGTAAGGCAAAACAAATTGCTCGAGAGACGCGACTCAGTATGGATTCATGGGCTCCTTTTTGAACTCTCCGCTCTGGACTTTCCCCTCAGGGATTCAAGTGCAGCCATTATGGACCATGAGCAACCCTCATGGTGGTCTGGCATGGGGCAGCTCATGCTTCCCAAGTCCATCTGTGCACGTGACACCTAGCCACCTGCCCCAGCAACCTCTACCAGATTTCTTTTGCCTGAATCTCAGGATTCAAAATGTAAGAGATTCAGAGAGATGGGCAGAAAGCAAGCTAGGCTGCCGTGAATGCACAGTCTCTAAGAAACTTATTCTGCTGTTATCCTTGAGGACACACAAGGTGGGAGGAAGGGTCAGAGGGGGCATACCAGCTCTTCTGAGTGCATATATCCTTCGCCAGTGGATGTGTTTTGTGTGAGTACTTGTGAAGACAATTTATAAACAGCAATAACTAGTCCCGAGCCGGGCCAGCTGCTGGCCTTCCCTTCGCTGCAAGTGACTCAATTCAGGAGGGGGCTGCTTGTGCTTTATGGCTGAAGAGCTCTTCTCGACAAGCACAGGATACACAGTCTGCTCATGTGCTGCTGCTTTGCTTGCCATCTGCAAACATCTACTGGCTACAGGCTCATCTCTGGATAGAAGGCTCCATTGACATCAATGTTGGGTGGGGGGAAGAAAGTAATTTACTTTGTTTTGCAGCATTTTGTTGATAAGAGCAATGAAGGGGCAATGTCATTTAGACCTTCCTTTTCAGACAAAAGATTTTTTTCCTGTCTAATTTAAAGCACTACAATCTGTAAAATTTAACTATTAAAACTCTACGTGAAAATTCAAGCAATAAAGCTATCCAAACATTTAAAGCTTAAGTAAATTTTCAGCACGATGTGCAAAGATTTATTCCACATATGGTTCCCTTATGGGAATTTCACAGCTAAATCCTTGTACCTCTTATATCTTCTTGTAAATACGTATGCTAATGATGCATGGAGATAGTTTTCACAAAGAAGACCCACTAGTAGTTTTTGTTTGAAATACTTTTGTATCATATTACAAAAAATCACGGATGATTTAATATTGGGGAATTCAGCTATTTTTAAACGGCCCTCTACTGAGGAGATGCCAACAGAGAGATCTGCAAACAGTGGTTTAATTTGCCCAGCCACTGTGTCTCACCTACTTGCATATCAGTAATAGTCCATCTGCTGCTGGCAGTCTGTTCCCAGCATAGTAATATAACAAGTAATAGTAATATAGTAATGTAACACAACACAGAAAACCATCCTGTAATGAACACAAAGATTTTTTTTTTCTTTTACCGAAGTAGATTTGGAAATACTTGATTCGTGTTTTATCTTCTTTGCCAGTGTCATAATGATGGGAATGAGGCCTATGTGAATAATTGTTTCATGCTCCATCACAAATGTTAATATTTACTCAGAGGAATAATGCATTTGGAAAAAAAAAAATGATGGAACTGGCTGCCCTTCTGTCATCAAAAGAGGGATTTAAGATTTTGAAAAGGATTATGGTTAACTTTTCATGAATGTTATGAGCAATTATGCTTTTTTTTTTTTTTTTTTTTTTTTCCTTCTAAAAGGTAAAAATCAGTATTGTACAGCTGGACCTGGCATTGGGTAGTGATTAATGTGGTGGGAAAAGGCATGACTGGGTCATGTCAATCCATCCTCCAGAACTTTTCAATTCTAAAACAGGCTGAGAAACTTTTGGTCTCAGATGTGTTTGGGGTATACCTTTCCTCTAATGGTGAATGAAACTGAAAGAGCAGTAACAGCTGATCCTGAGAGAAAAGCACGTGCACCACCTAAGAGGTAGCAAATGCAGAACCCCAAGAGAACAGAAACAGAAGATCTACAGAACGCTATTCAGACATGCATCCTCTCTGAGGTTAAATGATCCATCAGGTACATGCAATCTTCGTGCAAGGAGTTTCGTTTCCATATCAGTGGTTGAGCTTTAGTTTATTATACGAACGCTTACATCTGAAGAAGTGTGTGCATCTTGTGATTTGTTTAGGATTATTTTGGATTCCTATTAGTGTGTTTTATTCCTCCAGGAAATTATGCTAATGACATTCTGAATTTAACACAGTTTTGTTACTAAAATTAAAATACTTAAGTGTATGCTTGGTGGATATTCTTGTTTATGTGCAACAGTCAAAACTTCTGGGTAAGTCATAAATCTTTAAATATTTATAAATGCTCTCCAGTTACTCTATCATTTCAGGGACCAGTATTACACTATCTTTCATGACCATAATTTAGTCCAAATAAAAATCATCAGAAACCTTGGATTCTTTTCCCTTCTTCTTCACATTTGCTTTCAAAGGCTCCGTCACAGGCAGTCAGATAGATGGCTTCACAGTCCCAGATCAACTCTTGGGGAACCAATGGCGTGTGCGTAAAGATAAGTAAAGAAATACATTTTAAAAAATATACATATGTATATATATATAGCAGGGAAATAAAATCACCTCTGCATGAGCCTATTATTTCCGATGAGCATCTCAGAACAGAGGAGTGAGGCTGAGCCTCCACAGCCTGTAGGATGGATGTTGCAGGACCAAGCAGTAGTAGGTATTTGATCTGGATCTGATGTGGGCACTTGGCTGCATTTCTGTTGAGACAGTCAATGCACGTGATGCACAGTTTACCCTGTGTCCTGCCTTCAAGCTGTCTGCTTGACGGCTGTGGCAGGACAGGGGATACCTGACCAGGAGCACAGCCGGAGTGCTGTGAGTACCTGATGTGGTATTACGCCCGCCTGTGTGAAAATAGCCATTTAATATTGTTTCAACAGACCTAAGTTGGCAGAATGAATTTATATTGGATCAGTGCCTTGTATTATGTGACCCAGGCATTTCTCGTTCCATATTAGTAGCCCAGAAGTCGGATTTGCTGTATAATCAAGCCATGGCTTGGACTGACACAGAGAAACCGTTTAAGGTCATGGCTGTGGCAGACTGCTGGGTCTGTGCTGAGCAGCTTCTGTAAGCTGCTCCACAAGCTCTGCTGACTCCAAGCATTGCAGTGTCTGAGTCAGTCCCATTATTTACTTCTAAAAAGGGGGAAATAGCAGGAGAAGCCCAAAGGGAGCATGTTTCCACAGATTACCCTTGTTATGCCAAACTTCATCCAGCAATAAAGTGTGGTGAGTTTGTGGTTTAAGTGGGCTCTGATTTCCAACACTACCTTTTATAAAACGGAGAGCTCTATTTCAAATATACTTCTGTCTTTGAAGAGAAAACATTATTCATTAACATCTAACTCACTGCTGTTATGATGGTGCTTCCCTGGGACTTAATTATATTACATTTAAAGGATACAAACCCAGGATGTTAGGCTGTTGCTTCCATGAAAAGAAAATACATGTCTATAATTACAAAGTCCAAGTCTCTCTCTAAATGATGAAGAAAAGACATGGATCTTTGCAATAGTTCTTTCTCTGTTTGGGAACAAAAAATAAATAAATCTGCTTCCTTACATGAATACTAGTGGAAAATGGGTCACAAAGTTTATAAACTGTTTTACGAGCAGAGGAAATCACCTTCCTACCTTTCTAAATGCTTCAGGCAGAGGTCTTACAGTTTATATAGATGCTAGCCTTTCTTTGCAGAAAGGAAAACTTTAAAGTGATCATGGAAAATAAATGCTGAAATATTTGAAAATAAACTAAATATCGGGCAAGCCAACAAAAGTATGTTTTTGCTAACATCTTTTATACACAGAGATTTTTTTTCCAATTAATATCAATGGCTTCCTTTTGCCATCACTGTCTGGGTGTCACATTGGATCCAAGCCTTATCCGTTAGCTTGTCTTTCCTCCTCCCCACAAACCCTCCATGAACGCACACCATTCTTTGAAATGCAACCAGCATCTATACAAGTATAGAATATTTGCTAAATCAGTGTGAAAAATATCCCAAAGTATCTCAAAAGAACGGATTATTATTATTAAAGAAAAAAATAGTTAAAATTATATTTCAGAATTTTAGTAGGACTGGCCTAGCAATCTTCTTCCAGCTCTGCATCAGCATTCACGTCCAGACCTCTGCACCACATGGTGGTGGCGATGATGGTGGCAGAAAGCAAAGGCTGGAACAGGCCGATAAAACAAAGATTTTCTCCAGGCCTGTGCTAAAGTTGTAGTGCAGCCTACACATCCTCTGAACAGACACTGTGGCGAACTGCCTCCATATGGTTAATGAGGGTGATAAAATGCTTATCCAGCCCTGGATGCTTATTACCTGCAGGATAATCAAACAAGTCTTTCAAGGAACTGTTCTTTTAATTTTTACCAAAAAGATTTGGCACCCTGGAAATCCTTCACAGTTGCACTAAATCTCCTCTTATAGTTAGCAGTCAACCAGCCTTACACCATCTACAAAAAAACATGCAAAAGGGTCTTAGGATTAAGAAGACCTAGCGCAAGACTCATGAATTAATTGGGTTTGCTTTAATGTAGCCAGGGTCACTTTTAATTTTTTTTCTAGGAAAAGTCCACTTTGAAACAACTGACTGAAGAAAAAAATATATACACAAAAAGTACAATCTTCCTTTCTCCTCTTGTGGGAGGAAATGACAGTAAAGGCTGAGACTGATGGTTTAAAATGCAAATAGGAAATACACTCTACAGGAATCATAACCTTTTCTGTGTAGATCTGAAGGACATTTTTTTTCTCTCTTTTAAAGTTGTCACTTGGAGAAAACTATTTCTAATAGTCACATAATAAAGTGCATTTTTCTCACAATTGTTTTCATCCCAAAGTGGCAGGGCAATGAAAAAAAAAAAAAAAAAGGAAATATGTATCTCAGACATCTGCAGTTCCATAATGTCTGGAAATATGCATACATTTCACTCCAGTATGTAACAAAATATACAATAGCATTCCTCCTTGAAAAGAAAGTGTTCTTGTGCAGCTCAATGCTAAACATATAAGAACTGTCATGTAACGCCTTGCCCTTTGCCTGTAGACAGACACTGTCTTCCCTTATGAACTCCACTGGTGAAAAACGATGCTCACCCCTGTTCTCAGCTTCTGGACACTACCCTTCTGTTAGAGGCTTTTGCTCTGTATCTGTCAGCAGAGGCAGTGTGGACACTCCCTGGCTTGTTTTAGATCAAAAGGGGCTGATTAACTTAAAGAAATCATGGCAGGTGTTTGTTCAAAGAGCCCATTTTAACTAAATGGATTAGGAAGCAATCAGACAAGCGACTCTGCTAGCAGATAACAAAAAAAAAATGGACATGAGCAGGGGGTGGTAACCTCTATCACCAGCACAGCTGTTTGAAAGCAAATATTTGTCTCTACGGAATAGGACAGATGGCAGGTTACCTCATCAGACTATAATATAAATTGGATGTGAACAAGTGAATGGGAAAATGCTTGTTAACATGAAAAGAGCAATATAAATCATGAATTAGTCACAAGCATTTACCACATCCATAGTTGTTCTGAGAACCTTTACATACTAGTCCTTTATTTATTTTATTTATTTATTATTTTACAGAACACTTTTGATCATGTAACTGATCAAGAGCGAAACATAAGGATAAGAAGTGAAGCAGGACTGTTTTTCAAATCTATATCTCAAGAGGATATTCATATTCACCTTGTTGTATTTAGTAGTAGTTGTATTTAGTAGTAGGTATATTTAGTAGCAGTTATATTACGTTCAGAATTAGAGCATTCTAGGAACTCCCTAAGGAAAAGATTTTGTATCCTTGCTCCTTTTCTCTAGAGGCAGAGTCTGAGTGTACCTAGGACTGTTACTGAGACACTGAAAATACTTTGTAGTATTCTTTTGATGCTGGTACTTTGAAGGAATTAGGAATTAAAAGCCAACATCAACATCCTTTTGAAGCAATTAGTAAGGAGGTAATTAAGATATTATTACCTGTATGAACCTCCCTGATCCCTGTCAAAATTTGCTCTTTGCCACTTCTTGCCGTTGCACTTCATCATACTTGTAATTTACACCAGAATAGTAGCTAGTAAATGGTGAGGCATAAGAAGCAATAACTTTGTGAGCAGAAAATGCTGGAAATGCTGGTAGAGCATCCAGACAGCAGATGCCAAACAGGGTTTTCTCTCCTGATAATCTGGAAACACTGAAGGAATTGGAAACACTGATGGATTCTGCCATCATTTACCTGATTTCCTGAAATTGTATTTTTTTCTTGCTAAAAAGGATAGCATACGCTCAGTTCCGTTTTATTTCTCAGCCTGGAAAATCAAAAGATAGATGAGATGTGGATCTGATGTCTAAATAGGATCAGGTACTTCAGAGACAAAACTCTTTTTCTCCTCACATGTTTAACAAAATTCTCTTCCAAAAATATACCTTTTCTGTTCCTATGTGTATGAGTGTAGAAGACAAGTGGTTCTAAGTCTTGCCACCCATATTCAGACAATTTCTGTTGTATTGAAAATCAAAGTACAAGAGGGGAGGTGGAAGTTTAAAGGTATCTATTCTCCTACCATAAAAAAAGGTGTCTTTGGTATTAAATTTCAACGGCTTTGAATGTGAAAAACAAAACAATATATTTCTAAAAATTCTTCCCTTTCTGTCAATGTGTAATTATGAACTAATTAAACCTTCTAGAAGCTCACTTTTTACCTGTAACAACCCACAAAAGTTTTTCAACAAAAAAAACTTAATAAAACCTTAATATGATATCTAAGTACACATACACGTAGACTTAAAACTTTAAATGATATTGTCCAGTTAACTAAACTGCTAGATCCATTAATTGTAATTTCTCCTGCAGTCACAACTTTAGAGAGCCAATAAAAGTAAACTAGTTCATTGAACTGAACAAAAATAACCTAAGCAAAAACATGCCTGAGGCAAAGGTAATTCACTTTGTAGCAATTTTTAAGTGTATCTGTCTGGTGCCAAAAAATTATCCATTTGTATTTTTCTATCAGCTTCTTCTTCATTCCCAACAATGAATTATTATTATTACTATTATTATTATTTGGATTAATGCAAACAAAATATCACTTCCTTTCAGTGTCAGTCAATAATAAGAAACAACAGGAAGTTAACAAAATGCATAGCAAACACACACTTCTTATAATCTTGATTAAATCTCAGGTAGTTTTTCTGAATGCACCATGGATCAGTAGGGATCTAAACTAAGATGAAGGCAAGGCACATCTCAGAAATCATCAGCATACACAGCATTTTGTGGTGATAACACCTTTTGATTTAGAAAACTTCTTTGGTCTTTTATCTTCTGCTGAGAAACAGAATGTTTTTTGGAGGTGGGGATCAGTCAACTTATTTATCTACCTATTTATTTATTTATGTCTAGCCTTTGCAAAAGCTTGAGGTCAGTTTCCAAGCCACCTGGGTGTCTCCACTGTGTGGATACCAAGTTCCACCAACTCCACTTTTCCCAACCTCTGGGTACTGCTCAGAAACTAAAGCCGCACAGCCTTTCTTGTGGACACAGCTAGGACTAGGTAAGATGTTTCAAGTTGCAGTGGCAAAGGCAGATGAGCACTGATGGAATTTGGATTGCACCAATTTGTGCCAGATCTTGGGTCGTTGTCTGGGCTTGTAGAGGTGGAGGCTCCTTCTGATCTCTCACTCTGCAGAAGTGTGACCCTGAAGAGGAGTGAAGGTTTTCCATGAAGTGGCTGATGTGAATACCTCCTTGCATTTGCATAAACATCCGATAGACAATCAAATGAAAGGAGAGCGTTATTAAAAGTGCCACACACCCCAGGCACCATGCACAGTACAGTTGTGTTATGCATGCACATAAAAGGCAGCTTTGATGTGCTTGCTGCACATGCACATGCTGCTGCACAAGTTGGCTCACCTGACAGTGAATTTACAGGTCTTTTCTTGATGGTGATGATGGGGTCATGTGCAAACAGTGTTGACTTAGGGAAAAGTATGAAAGCTGTCAGATGAATGGATTCTTATTAATGACACGAAGCATCTGTATCATGATATCAAAGTCAGTGATCTGAGGAAAGGATTGTGATGCAAGCTTGGGCCTGACTTTAAGTCCATGATAGTGTCTGAATTTCAGGCATCCCAAAAGGGTGGTGGATGGAAAGGAGTGGAGTTTGCAAAATTTGGCACACCCAGGAGCTCTTTATGTTATTCTGGCCCTGGCTCTTAAAAAAGTAGATACTATATGTTTGAGGGAAAGTGTAGTTTAACAGACTCCTGAAAACTGGTCTATAGATCCAAGGTAGGAAATTTACATGTAGATGAAAAAAAAAGACAGATTTTATCCCAATTTGAAGCAGTTCTATTAGCCTTCTTGTGGTAAAATTTTATGCCAGAGTATCTACTAGTCTTCCCTTCGCACTAATTTCCTTTTGGTACTTTCCATCTAAACAGAGGATCTGTTGAGAGCACTGTCAGAAGGGCACCTCCCTCTATAACACCAGCAGCCTGCCCTGTTGCTTTAAGTTATTTTTATGGGTTTTTTTATAGCAGATGTTCCAAGCATCTTGCTTTCACTGACATTTTCCTCTTCAAAGGGCAAGTTGGCAAAGCTGCCTCTTTGTCTAGGGGAAGAAAACCCCTCTGGCCAAAAACATCACTCCATCCCCCTAAATGCGGTGTTTTATGTAGTGAGATAGCTGTTTGATGTAGATTACATCCAGTTTTAGCCTTGCACTGTTTATGTTGCGATTACCAATAGTTACTGCCTCTGTGTTTGTTATTTTTATTGTTTGCAAATGTTGGCTTCCCTTATATGGCTGCATGCTGACCTTATCTCTAGTGCAATCATCACCAAATCCATCTGGTGACTCGCTTTGCCAAATAAGTGTGAGGTTGATCACCTGCTGGCCTTCACTGTCTGGCCTTTACCAGGAAAAACAAGGGAAAAGGAACTGTAAACTTCTGTGAATATGACCTCTTTTTCTGGATTTATTATTCTTCACATTTGTCTCCCTTTTTTTACCTTTGTGGATTATAGGCATTAGTGGTGGTTCACTCAGTAGACAATTCAAGAAATAATAAAACTACTAGTAACAAACCTGTTTATTATCCCTATTTTTTTTTCTTTCTTTTCTTTCTTTCTTTTTTTTTTTTTTTTTTTAAATCAGTGGAAATCTAAATGAAAATTTTTGTCTTTATTCCTTTGTAGGATATTTTTGCATTTGCATGCTTGCATTTTCTGCAAGTTTCCTTTTGTAAGAAACTCAGCCAATCCAGCTCTTCCACACCCTCATTTTCCCTCAGAGAGACAGGAGGTGAGATCACACTTCTACAGACTCCGATTAGGTGCAAGCATTTTCCCAAAGATTATGCACCAGATAACTCTCCCCATTTCAGCATATGGTTTATTACCGAATATATTGTCTGCCTACACATGCAGAAACAGATAACTGGTGATTTATATTTTCATAATGACTACTTCAGTGATTCATTTACTCAGTGGTATATTGATGTCAGGGCAAATCATTCATATAAATGGGGAGAGGGATCAAGGAACGGAAATATAGAGATACGCAACAGGAGAGGAGGCTAAAAAGACTAGGACAGTACTAAATGCTTTCAGGTCACCTGGCAAAAAAAGTTCCATCACTTCTTCCCATTTTTGTCACCCTTTCCTTTTTTTCCCTGTATTTACTGCTCCATGAGAGGAGGTTGCTCATGCTCAGAGGAGCCTAACCTTCCTCCCTTTGGCAGTTAAATGGACTGCCAGCAAGGCAAGAGCATTTTGGATCCTGTGATGTTCTCACTAATGTTCCCGCTTTAAACCTCATATTGCTTCAGGACACCTCCTGACCCCAAGCAGAAAGCTAAATGCACTTAGGCGAGCAGCTAATTCCAGGCATGCAGCTTGTCCGATTGGCTTAGCTCAGAGCTGTGCTACGGGTCACTCCAGAATAAGTTGCTGCTAGTATTTCCAAGCCTGTGAGCAACATACTTTAAATTTTAACCTTCCGTGGATGCAACACTTTCTTGGTGTGGAAAATGTGTTATGTGTTTTGCAAGTGCTTTCGTGGCATCAGGTACTTCTTACTGCCAGTTAGATCCAGTGGCGTCTTCTCTTTAGATGTACTTCTTTAAGTACAAACCTTTTCAGGCTGGATAAACGCTCAATGTTATTTGGGCTGGGTTTCCATACTTGAATAAACCATAGATATAGTCTTTTCAAATACCGTATTTGACAGTAATTCTGTAGTAATTTATTTTGGAAATGTAAAAAAAAAAAATTGAAAATTTACAAAGTCTGTGTGATTAAAAAAAAAAAAAGAAAGAAAAGAATTAGGGGGAATAAGGAGGTATATCACTGTCCACAAAAATCTTAACTAAAATTTGTGAGAAGGGATACAGTCAAATCTTCCATAAACATTCTGTTTACCAGAGTACCTAACTTGGTGCTGGTGAATTTGGGTGATAACTGAATGCATGTTTCCTTCTGTAGAGTTTGTTCACGTGAAGAAGTAATGATATCAGGAATGCCGGTGCCATTCTGCACACAAGTTTGTGCACCAAGACTGGAAAATTCTCCATGAGACAGGGAGTCAGAAGACAGTGATTTATCCAAATAAAGAAAACCACACACAACAAATGCTCAGAATTAAAATACTGATAAATACCATAAATACTTGCTATGCATGATGAATGATTAACTGAAAATCACTTGGCAGTAAGCACATTTGTGAACATCAAATGTATTCACCAGCACTTTGCCAAAAAAAAAAAAAAAGTAGGTTAAGGTTATGAATAAATTGCTTGGTGTTTCTACTTTTAACTCGGGAATATTTGCTGCCAGCATTGTCAAAATCAGAATGAGAATTTATGTGATGATACTGCAAATAGGTTAAAGAACAGATAACATCAAGACCCAGGATATTCTGATAAAACCTCCTATCATTAAGGGAAATAGTGACTTTCCTCCACAACTTTTTTTCATATCTGCCTTTCAGTGATGCCAGACAAATCAGCTTTCTTTTTTTTTCCACATGAGGGCTGAGACTTGCTGTAACTACTGGGCAATTTTTATTTCAGGGAAAAATGCAGCCTTTGGTCTATACAAAGCTGTTTATGAATTAATGGAAAATCTTGGCAAGTGATTTTTGGTCGATGAAATATTTCACTTACGTATTTTCAAAATGAAATGTCTTGAGTTTCTCATTAACATATCATTTTTAGATGCATTTTACCACATTTTATTAAGTGTTTTTAAAGGAAAATTAAAGAAATAAAGTATGGGGGGAAAAGGAAAAAAATAAAACCTCCCTCAATTATTTAAAACTGGTCAACAAGATGATAATTTTAAATAATTGAGGGAGGATTTTTTGACAGTCTTTGGTCAACAAGATGGTAAAGACTGTCTATTTTCTTTCCAATTTTTCTATTCATTCAGCAAACCATTCTATTACTTGCCTATCTTTTGCTACCTCAGTCATATAAGGAAGAAGCTTCTGTTTGCCTTTCAAATTGTTGGCCTTGTTTGATGCCCCCTGGCAAAGTGGTGGGGGACAGGTTTTACATTTTGCAACTTGCTGTGTTGCGCAATTACAGATCTATTCCTGATGGTAAAAGTGGGAATATTTCTCATCTTGTCCTGGAGGATTTTCTTGAGTAAGAGTCATATATCGCTCTGTCATCAAAGCTTTCCCTAATGAAGTCAAGGTACTCCCTTGCCTTACACCACAAATCCCTTGGGGTAGGGCTGCTACCAGTCTCTGACAGACGAGGGTTCATTCTAATCTGCATTTTTTATTTTTTCAGACTTTCCATTGCTGGGCTCTGAATCTTGTTTTCTATCTGAAAGACAAGGGACATACACGACAAGAGTTCTGGCAATTAAATGTTCAAGCAAATGCAGGAAGCGGTAGATAGGCTCGTTCTTGATGCATCTGCCCCACCTTTCCCGTCACCTCTACCCCCCCCCCCCCCCTTTTTTTTTTTTTTCTCCCTGGGCCAAAGTGAAAGTTGAAAGCTTTTATGGCCTTCCTCCCTTCTGATGAGCTATATGATACCGGTAGGAGGAGTTTACATAAATGGCACCATATATATTGCTTGACTATAAGGTGTCAGAAAAGGAACAAGAAAGAAAATAGGAATGGGAAGAGCTAAGTAGTGACTTTCAACTTTCCACAGAGCAAACCAAGAACTCAATGCAGACTGAAAAAGTGAAAAATAATATGGATTTTTTAAAATCTGCAGATCTTAAGAAAGATGCATTTGCTTACACAGCGAGAACTGAGCACAGTATATTTTCTGTCAGAGAGTTGCTTAAATGTGGTTTAAATGGCTTAAAGAAAAGTGCAAATGAAGTAAAGGGTCCTCCTAAGAAATCACTGATGTATGGAATTGGAATTTCTCAAATCACCCTTTGCTTGCATTTCCCACTCTGTTTCCTCCCTCAGTAATGAGAGTACAGAGCAAACAGGCACAGATGAATCTAATTCTGTACTGAACCTGTGTGTGCAAAAAGAAATGGGTTGGTGAAACTGGATGATACTGATAGCAAATTCAAATCCCAAACCTTAAAATGGGACCCTTCTAATACTCTTGTTTCCTGAACATTATCTCCTTCCCTTCCCATCAGCAGGTGACAAAGAAATGCCAATATAATAGCTCTTCAGAGGGAAGTATTGTCATCATTTTGCCTGGGGGAACTGCATGGAATAGCAGCATATTTGGACTGTTGATTTTTCTCTACTTTCATTTTTCTTATAGATACTTCTGAAATTTTCTTTTGCCAACTGCCTTGAATGAAAGATAGCAAAAGTTATTTGGTGCTAATATCTCCGCCAAGAAAAAAAAAAAGTATTATTTTAGCTTGGATTCTGCTATTTGTAAACTGGCTGACAGGGAAGTACAACTGCCTGTGCAATGTAGACAGTAGCCATCTCCATCCTTAGGTGAATTTTGCTGTCTCTGAGGCAAGCACTGTGCTGCACACATGAAAATATCAGCTGAAGACAAACTGTGGGAGTTCTAAGTCAAAACAGTGCTAGCCCCTTCACCTCCCCTGAAACAAAGAGAAGAAAGTGTTCTGGGCAGTGGAATTTTTGTTTATTTGTGATTTTCTCCAATTCCAGCAGTTACTACTCCCTGCTTTTGTTTCATGGGTTCCTTCTTTCTGTTTCACTCTTCTTTTTTCTTTTCTTTTTGGTGTTTCCACTTTCTTCCCCTTCCTAGGCTAACAAATCATGCTTCTGGAGAGTCTTCAATCACATCTATCTACTCCTCCATGCTTTCATTCTCACACCAAACAAGCCACCCACACCTTTTTCACTCTGTGCTTGTTCTTGTTTTTGATAATATTTGTCCTGCCTTTGTCCACCCTCCAAAACATCCTCTCCATGTCTACTGTTCATGTCCTTGGTATATGCAACTAAGAATTCTGAATGATTTGTTCTTTTTTAATGTTGGTGGTTAGATACCTGGATCCTTTAGTCCAGTATTCACAGAATCACATAATGGTTGAGGTTGGATCTAGAATCACAGAATGGTTGGTTGGATCTAGAGATCATCTAGTCCAACCCTCTTGCTCCAGCAGGGACACCCAGAGCACGTGGCACAGGGTGGCATCCAGGTGGGTTTGGAAGATCTCCAGAGAAGGAGACTCCACAGCCTCTCTGGGCAGCCTGTGCCAGGGCTCTGTCTTCCTCACAGGAAAGAGGTGGCAGTTCTTCCTCATGTGGAGGTGTTTTAATTTATACCCTTTGCCCCTTGTCCTGTCACTGGCCACCACCAAGAAGAGAACTATCCTCTAATGTATCCATCAAAATGGGCTCAGCCTCCTCCAATGCATTTGTATGAAGTACTGAAGTACTTCCCTTCTTTCACATACTCCATCTTAATACAAAGTGTGGTGGCCTGAGGCTCAGAATCCCTCTCCTCCTGTATTCATTCTCTCTCTTTCTCTCTCTCTCTCTCTCTTCCTTTCTTATTTTTTTTTCTTTCTTTCTTTTTTTTTTTTTTTAAGGATCTTATTCTTTCTCCTTTCTCCTGCCATAATGATGCTGATTTCCATTGGCCCATTTCCTCCAATTCCAATTGCCTTTTTAGCAAAATGTAACTCCTGGTGCTTTGTTAGGTTTGGTCATCCTTCTGGCAAATTTAGTCTAACTTATCCCTTGTACCTAAGAGATGTTCATGGAAATTTCAGAGTCTTTGTTGAAATTCTTTGCTTTGGGCACCTGTAAAAACAGAGGCCTACTGAGATCCTTTAAAAGTGCACTGTTCATTAGGGCATCATTATTACTTGATCTGTCTTCATCTAACCACTGTCATTCCTGTTGAGGAAGAATTTATTCTTTCATTTAGAGTCTGTATGGTGTCAAGCATTGATCTATGACAGAGGACGCGTGATATGCTGTCAATGCAAACACTGAAAAGTGCTACTTAAAATATTGATAGAAATTGTTTATATATTTTTTTCTATCACTCAATTTTACATTTATTGGAATGATTTTGAGACAGTTAAGGACATATCAGGAACAGGACTTATGCTGCTTTTTTGATTTGAAGATATGCTAATTTCTGCTCTTCTTCTTAGTGGGAGATCTCAAACTTCATTAGAAGCTTTTAGGTCATTAATATTAATCAGCCTCCTTACTGTCCATCTCCAACTGTTCACAAGTTGCAAATCCTAATGCAATAGTTATTTTTCACATACTTAAAACAACAGGAATTATTAGGTATTTCTAGTATTAATACTGACAAAATAGGATAAAATGCAATCCAAAATGTCTGTTCAGAAAAAAAAAGTTAATTTTAATTGGTTGATTGAATTAAGCATTAATCAGCACTGTTGAGAAATTAGAGAAAACTTCTCTTTAGAGGCAGATGTTATAAAATGCCCAGCTGTTCTGGCAATCACAAACAAAACTTCCTCATCCTAAGACTGAAATTCTTTACATTTATCTGAGGAATTTATCTATTTCAGATTTCTATTTTCTATGTGAATCAATTTTGGTCATTCTAGATTGATATAGGAGTAACTGCAAACAGTTAAGAATAATTTCTAGCTTTAATCAATCTTTTATAGAAAATTTGTAAGTTCTAATTATTTTTACACTTACTTCATGTGCACAGAAATCATGGCTTCAAATGTGCTCTTAGCACCAGGAATGGAAGAACATGTAAAGGAAAAAAAGAACTTGTTTAAATGACCTCACGCTAGACAGTATAATACAGTACAGTAGGAAAAATGAACCTGCATTCTTATTTCTCATTATTTCTCCTTCTCAGCATACAAAGCAACCTGTAACTTTTTTTTTAATGGGTAACTTTTTGACTGAGCTCTCTCTGTGTGCTGGTTGTGAATACTGTGTCTTCTATGGAAAGTCGCTCTCAGAAGATCACTGTTAACATTTGTAAAATGCTCCCCTCATTTCACTTATGTAGAAGGTTCAAACTGCAAAACCACTGCTATGGTGAAATACATTTCCTAAAGTAATATCAGTCAGCAGGACCAGGAGATTTTTTTTTTTTTTTTTTGATGTCTTCTTCTTGCAAAGACTTAATCAAACCTCCTCTAAAATTTAAGAGAGAAATTTTAGTATGGCTAGTTCACAAATCTGTGTTAGCCTCTAAGGAACTGTCTGGATAATTCACTGAAAAGTGAATACTGATGGGTGGGTTTTTTGGTTTGGTTTGGTTTGGTTTGCCAAGCACACTCCCCTACTGTGGCTGATGTCTGGCCTACTCCTTTTCAGCTGAGCCTTTTCCTTCAGGTAAAAGCAAGTTTTCTACCAGCTTGCTTTCATCTTGCATTAGACAACAGACTTTCATAACCAGATAGTATGAATATTCAAAATGTAGTTAATGGTCAGGCACAAATGCAGATCAGAGTTCCCCATTACTCCTCGCTCCTTATTCAGATCTCCATCTCTGTAGGGGAAGAAGAGCTTATTTCTTCTGACCCTGTTTAGTACCTTGTAAAAATATAAGGGTAAGTGGTGGCCGCTGCTCAACCTGTAGGTCATGTTGTCAATATTTGTAAGTAATACACAGAGGAAAGGCTCAGGGAAAGTCATCTGAACCAGCTGAAAGCCATGGTAGGGATACTTGCAATGAAGATACCTGTCTTTTCTGGGCAGAGACTGGATATCCTACCCTGGGGTATATTGAATTCTCTTTTGCTGTGAGCATTACCATAAAGGCTTCCAGTTGTCTCAGTCTAGTGCATTAGTGCTGATTTTGAATTGAGCTTCCGGGCACCAGCAAGTTTGTTGGACATTCTCCTGAGACTTGTATGCAGTGGTTTGCCAGACACCCCATAATCATTCTTGGTGATAGGCAGAGCTTATGGTAAGCTCAGAATAATTCATTATAGCATATTTATGTGATTAGGTACAGTATATTAGGGACGGTTCAAGAAAAAAACCCTCTCAAGATAGCTTAAGATAGTTTTTCTATTGAATAACATTGAATAACTATCTAGCTGTTTCCGTGTCTGTCAGATGGGAAATGCTGGTCTGGCAAAGCCTGTCTGCAAAATTGCTTTTCCTGATAAGGATACTGAGCTGGGAACAAGTGACTCTCCCATATACATTTTCTGCCCTAGCTTCTGCTCATACTCAAATGTCCTCTTGAGAGTTTATTAAAATTCATAGACTTGATAGTTAATGAAGATCTCAGCTTTTAATACTTCTCACAAAATGTAATTGATTTCTATAGATGTTTGGGAAATGCTTAGGTCCCTTAGGTCTAGTGACTGGAGTTATTACTTGGCCAGACTCTAAGCACACCTTTTACCAAAGGGAAAGCAACACCCAGTGAATGGCTTGATATTTTACTTGACTATAAACATGTCCTTAAACTTATTATTTATAAATGAAATGTTCCCTGCAGCCAACTAAGAAAAGTTTTAAACATTTAGACCCTTATAACACATGCAATGAAAAATATACTTTATACAGACACACAGAAGAGAACTATCAATGTGATTCCTCATTAGATCATAGTGGGGACTAGACATGATACTAAACTAATAAACCCTGTATGAAAGCCTGTCTTTTCTGATTCAGTTACTTTATAAGTGACTTTTCTTATGGAAGATAACCAGGCAGAGCACATTACAGAATATCCCAAAGAGTTTCACACAAATGTGGTAATCTCAAATGATTTAAATTGATTTTAAATTGCACAAATAGGAGGGTTTTTTTTTTTTTTTTTTTTTTTAATGGTCAGCAGTTATTTAATTGCTTAGAAACTACTGAGATCGTAAGATTGATCTACTAAACCAATTTGCAGTTTTGGTGCTTATTGATACAGTTGTTCTTTCTCAGTAAACCCAAATATTACTATGTTAAAAAAGTCAGTTATTTCTTCTTAAGTTTGTTTACCATTCTTTAGCATTCAGAAAATAATTGTTTTGATCTAAAACTAAAATCCCCTTTCATCAGTTTAGGTATCGGTACTTAAACCTAATGTCTGTAGCTATTCTTTCTGATTAGTTTTGCACAGATAATTAGGGTTGGAGTTCCTAGGATTAAGCTATGAATGCAAAAATAGTCTGGAAAGAAAGGAGGTAGGAAGATTAAATGGATCTTGATAATAAGTACTTGTGGAAAAATCTAGAATATTTAGAGTAAAATAATGCTGTAATCTGCTTTTAAATGGACAAAAAGCTATCTTTGTTAAGGAATGAGATGAAATAAGAAATGACAGTATTTTCTGATATTGGTATCAGAAATTGTTTTTTTTTTTCATCCCTGAAATATAGGAGAAAATGGTAAGGAGATGAGCAGAATGATATCTTCCACAGAGGCAAAAAATGTAAGGAACAACATCAGGCCATAGCAAACAGTGCCCAGGTCTCACAGTCGCAAACAAATTGCTTGCTTAGTCAGCCTGCTGCATTAGAAAAGAGAACCAGACCCCCAGCTGCCTTGGATAGGGGTTCATCCTCACTCTTCCTATTTACCCATCATTTCAGTAACACAAACAAACAGGTCCAGTCCTCCTCTTACTGCAGCCAAGTGCAAAACCTGTACTGATTTAAATGGTACAATTTTCTGTTGGACGTCAACTTGACATCAGCCTTGGCGAGGGATGCCTGGAGTGGATGTTTGTGACTTCTGCTATACTATTTCTGGGCTACATTCAACCTTATGAAAATCTCTAGTTATTATTTCTGAGAATTATCAATGTATATAGCATAGCACACAAGCAGATGCCCCAGAGCAAGAGTATGCAAACTTTTTTTCAAGCTTTTTTTTTCCCCCTTCACAGAGATCGTCTGACCACAGTAAAATTAGACCAACCATCATGGGCCGCAGTGCCCACTCATGCTGATGGCCTATCTAGCTCTCTGCTCAGTGTGGCATCATGTTGAAGCAGCTCTTGTGTGTGGTTGCAGAGATACCAGTTTGGGAGATATTGATATAAACAATAGCTGTAGGCCTCCAAAGACTGCTCTCCTCTTACCTGACCTGAAACGCAGAGGATATTCTTGCATTGTAAACTCATGTTTTATTTAGATTTCAGGTTCTTGTACTGCATGTTTAGTGCCTAAAAGACTTGTGCTGTCTCTTGGATAGCACACGAAGAGGAGTTACGGCCTTCCAAAGCCCAGAGAAAGATGGGAAAATACATCTGAAAAAATCTAGAAAACATTTTTTTTCAAAATTAAACTTGTGTAAATATACAAATATATATTAAAACAACATTGCCACAGTGTCCCCTCTACAAGAAAGAGCCCTAACCCGTCTTGATGTAGCTTGCCAGAACTATAAATAAATGAATCAGTTCACTAGCTTAGAAGATTAAAATATGAAAAATCTTGCTAAGTCAGCCGCTTGGGCTGCTATGTGAGGAAAGATTTTCCTAGACTCTTCACGGTGTTTTATATGTCTTCATATTACTTCTTGCACATATCTCTGTTGTTGGGTGCCACAATAAACAAAACAAATACTAAAGCAATGTTCTATCCTGTCAGTAGGTTTCTTTGCAGCTTATCTGATAGATGCAGAGGTATATATTTTCTCTTTTCCAGTGAGTGTATATAGTAGCAAAATGAGAATAATAAGCATTTATTTGCAGCATATGGACAACAGAAAATTCCACCTGTATTCCTACAGCATTGTGTCATTCACTGATAAAAACCAGTCATACACAAAGGTAGCGAGCAGTTATTTACAGTGTATAAATTAACAAAACAGACATATCTAATTAATTATACAGGCCTAATTAATATATTATGTCACAAATGGATAAGTGCAAATCTCTGATGAAGTGAACATTTGGGGAAGAAAATATTTTCTAGATTTACATAGAAATTTTCAGTTTTTAAGCTTAAGCAAAAAATGTATATCTATATCTATCTGTCTGTGTGTATTCTGAGTCCAACAAGACATTTGCTTTTGAATCAGCAAATTGGTTTTGTTTCTTTTTTCTACATTGTTTCCCATTTTAAAAGTTATTTGAGGGTAATGCTCAAAATGCATTGGCATTTCATAGAATCACAGAATCACAGAATGCCTAAGATTGGAAGGGACCTCTAGAGGTCATCTAGTCCAACCCCCCTGCACACGCAGGGCCAC
>JAWLRI010000379.1:2266871-2292822 GCA_034781795.1 Crypturellus tataupa | reverse complement strand
CTCTCCAGCAGGTCGGTCCCCAGCCTGTACTGGTGTCTGGGGTTATTTCTCCCCAGGTGCAGGACCGTGCACTTGGCTTTGTTGAATTTCATGAGGTTTCTCACTACCCAGTTGTCCAGTCCTTCCAGGTCCCTCTGGATGGCAGCGCAGTCCTCTGGGGTGTTAAAAATTTCAAAATGCTGGATCAAAATGTGATCATATCTTTCAGCTATATATTAAAAAAACACAAAACTTTAGATAAAGCAGTTGAAGGAATCTGACGTGCATATGCTGGGCAAAGGAAATTTCTCTCAGTGACATCATTCTGTTGTCTTAAGAGGGTGATGGAAGTGTGTGGTGACAAAATTTGCGCTCTTTTCTTGTTTCATAAGCTTTCAGATTTTTTTCCTTAGTGTTCTGTTTCAAAATCAGAGATAAGTGTTTTGTGAATCAATATGCTTCCTTACTGTAGTTTTCTTGCTTAACCTCCTGCCACTCTCTTTTTATTGTTTCTACTATGGGTAGGATAAGCAAACAGGATAATCACTGGAAGAAAAAAAATATAGGTTCTGCTGATGACATTGTAAATGATACAAATAAATGTGTCCCTGCAATAGACTTCCAGTTTTTTTGCTATCATACCTATAAATCGGTCTAGGATTCAATTTGAATTTGACTGCTTAGGAAGACATGAAGATTGACTTTTGGTTGTTTTTCAGCTATTAAAAATGAAGGACACAATTTTTATAATAGCCAACACTGTATTTTTATTTGATATACAACTTTTTAATATACTATACTTCCAAAAGGCTGCCTTTCAAGCAGTAAATGTGATTGTGTTGTACATGAGACTGAAAAAAAGAGATTGTCAGGACTTTTAGTTTATCCTTGTCACTCATAAGAACAATTTTTCATAAGGCAGTAAGGACATCAGCAGTCGTTTCTTACCTGTGACTGTTAATTAGATTCTATATGTATTAGTTATAACTCCTATTGCTTCTGGTGTTATTGATAGAGAAATTATCTCTTAGGTCAGATGAAAAGGTTTGACTTTGTTCTCCACTGTGACATTAGTATTCCTTAGTGGGAACTTCACGAAGAATCAAAGCCTAATTAAGCTGAGAAAGGGACCCCTCTCCATTTAAGACATTGTAGAGGGAAGTTACTCTGTGGTCTGTCATGTGCAGCTGAACAATGAAACAGATATTTTCTTCTTCACAGAAGGAATATTCTTTGTGCTTCTTCCAAGCAGCATCATGACCTATGTAGTCTAAGCCTACTTTGCTGCCATGTGGTTATGCTGGTGACAGACTCAGCTGCAGGCAGTTACCCACAGGGTTGCCTCTGCTTAATGCAGCCTTCAAATGCAGGAGTGCTTTTTGAGACTGTATGATTAGCAGACAAAAAAGCATGGAGCTCCAACTACTGCTGACTTACTTTTTCATTGCTGCCTTGGAGAAAAGTTTTTGGAAGCTGAGGCATGAGGTTCCAGACAGCCTCTGGTTTCACAGAGAGCAATGGAAAAGCAGTAGCATTTACTGAGTTGTACCTGCCTTTTGTTTGAGATTCCCTGGACTGGAAGGACCTTGAAAAAGAAGAAACATCTTAAATCTATCTCGACAGGCGTGATGAATTTAGATTGTTTGTAAATTCTGTGGCAGGCGACAACAGAGTCTTGTAGGAAGGACCTGAGCCACCTCATATCAGTGTTGTTGGTTAGATGGCATTATGGAAAAGCAGATGGGATAAATGGAAGTGACTTGACCAGAAAAATTGCCTTAGCACGCATTGACTGTAAGGGCATCCAGGAGCTTCCTCTGACTTTCAGGAAGACACAGCTACATGTGATCAGGTGGCAAGGGCAGCCCAACACCTGCTCCCAAAGAATACAGTGGCAGAACCCCATTAGGAGAGATTAGTGAGCTTGCCCTTGAGGCAGTTCTTGGTTATATGCCTTACTGCTTCTTACCTGGCAGCTCACATGAGAAGGCAATGGACAGTCTAGCCGTATGCATTTTTACCCTCCTGCTTCTTCTCCGGAAATTAGCAAACAGCAGCTAAAGAGCCTAGAAAACTTAGGATCTTTTTGCTAGTGGAACTCTGAATTAACCCAACGTAGTCTGTGAATTGGACCCTTTGGTGACACAGCACCACATTGGTCCTCGTGGCATGGACTCTGAGTGTCAGAAATAAAAGTCTTTCTCCTAGACAGGCATGACTGCTTTCCACAACTCATTCACTGATAAACTAGCCAGAAAGGCAAATCCTGTGAGGTTCCTAGGGTAGATGAGAAGGAAATAAATAGTTTTTCTATATATTTGCCAAAACTAAGAGCAATGACAAGGCCTCAGGATGGCAATCATCACCTTCAGAAAAAAATACAAACTTCGTCTGAGATGATCCGACTTGTGGAAGAGTATTCAAAGCAAAATTAGAATGGAAGATAAAGGGAAAAATATAAGACTTAAAATGCATGTGGAAAAAAACTGCTTTTCAAACTGCAAGATATTTACTGTGAACTGGGAGTGAGTGTCTCTGTAGAGAGACAAGAGAGACAAGAAATAGACAGAAACAGATCCCTAAACCTTTAAGTAAAATTACCATAGCTGGAAGATACAGTACATACATAACGCACAACTGCATGATGGCAGTGCTCAGAAGAACCAGCATATTTCATTCATCCTTCAGTACTGACATTCCCTAAAATAAAAGTCACGAGGAAGAAAATATCCACTGTTGTCGTACCTTTTCACCGTCAAATCTAAACAAGGGTAAATGGTTCCCATGTTCTCTTCCAGGTACACTATCCCAGCAAGCGGTGGCAAGCCCTTCCTTGACATATTTGGTGTGTGTATTTCTTTCATCCGTTGGGAGATGGAGGCAACTGGACCACTACACAGCAGTTATTATATTCTTCTTTGCTAAGCTGTGAGCTGAGTGTTTACCACAACTGAAGGAAGTAAGGGTAAGAGTGTTCATTGTGTTATTGTAACCATCCTTACAGTCATACACTGTATAGCTGCCATTCAATAAGTCTCTTGAAAAGAAAGAAAACATGCTCATTAAAATAATGTACTCAAGCTCTCTATTTTATTTCTTTCTTGTGCTAAAAGAAGTCTATGTTCTGTGCAGTCTGTAATCAAGCATCTTTTGTTTTGAATGTTTCCAGTTTCAAAAGTCCAATTTTAGTTTCACCTTCTAATTCTTATTCCTGATATCAGCTGCTATGAAGCAAGTTAAATGACTTGAATTCACACAGACTTAACATTTCTAATCACTTTGTTGATTACTTTTCAATTCTTTATTTTTAAGAGACATCAGAACATGTGATATATTTAATACTCTCAATGCTTAAAAGAAGGAAAGAGTAAATAAGGCAATAAATCTGAGTGGAAAAATTATCTATTATAGTGTTAGTTGTGTTATCTAACACTATCTCTGTCAAAAAAAGGAAATACTAGCTTTTTCATTCTCTCTAGGTGGCTGTATATGTTTGGAAAAAAAATCCTATATGATGTCATCTAAACTAGTTCAGAGAGTGGCATGATGCTGCCTCACATTGAAAGCTTGGAGGAGGGGAAAGCCCTTGTTCCCATAGTAACCAACAGGCCATTAGGAAGCTGTACACCTCCAAAAACTGAAATAAAAGTAGCTAGAACAATAAACAAATTAATCACATTTTAATGTATATAGAACAAAATGGTCGTAACTTGACATATTTTATTCAAATTCAACCATTTTCCTTTACTATTATAATGCTGGTCGTGGTGCATTGACTGTTGCTAGAGCTTGGTGTTTGTCACCTTCAACAGCTGCCACAAAGAACGGAAGAACACACTTTTGAGTCATATTCTTAAGAAAGAGCCTACCACTAGAAGGAAAAGTTTCTCCAGTATATGGGATAGCCACTTCCCAGCATTATGATAATTCAAAGGAGGAGCTTAGAAGAGAAGGAGCCTTAAAATAAAAAAAAATGATAAAGATAATATAGTACTATATCCAATTTTTGTACCAGCCCAACAATACGTGCAAGGAATGCAAATGTTTAAGTGAAGTTAGCAACAATAGTATCATGGATGTAACGTAGATGCAGGCCCAGCACAGTTTTTTCTCTTTCTGGAAGAAAATAAACTGTGCTGATAAAAGTACTGATGTCATTGTATTTACTCTGTGCACTGGTATGTGTGTGGGATTTGTACTTGTATAATTACAGTAGTGCATGTAGCAGTCTGTGTAAGGATAAGTTCTTAATATTATTTTCAGAAGTCACATTTTCTCCTTGAAACCTCCTGCCTTCATGTGCTGTTATATAACCACATTTTGCTTTGCAGTGTTTTTTTTTTCCTTTTCTGTTGCTGTTGGAAATACCCACGCAAACCAAGAGGGGAAATGGTCTATAAAGGGAACAAATGAAACTGAGTATTAACTTAAATTGGTTTTGGTGTGGCTCCAAATGTTGCCAAACATACAAGATAAATACACAGAGAATGGAAAAACACTGTCCCTTCTTTCATTTTTTTTATTATGTTAGTAATTGTTGATGCCAGTTACAAGTACACTAATAGTAACAATAATGTTAACAGCACTCCTCAAAATTCTAATGCGAATAGACTACTTCTGGCTATGACTCAGATTTTCAAAAGTAATATAAACACCTTTGAAGACCTGACCAAAGTCAAAAGTGCAGGTAGCTAAAGGGAAAACAACATTCTATCTATCTAGATTAAGGAACTTCTATTTTTCTTATCTTCTATGCTCCCTTTTTCTTTTTTTTTCTTGCTGATTACAGTATTGTCATTTTCCTGTCACGCAGGCCTGCAACTTGAGGATCATGTTTATTGATAAACTGAAACTTGTTATATAGTAGTTCCTAGAGATTCAGCTGAGAGCTGAACTCTATTACAGAAAGATGCTTCCACATCTATGTATATACACATATAAAGGCTATTCGCTACCCATGGAATTTACTCTTGGGTATCTAAAACAAGATAAGCATAAAAAATGAAATATGATTAGCACTTCATAATTGGGAAACCCTAAAGAGTTTTTATGATATGTCCAAAAGCACACGGAAAACCAAAAGTGGAGCTTGGAAGCAAACCATTCAACTGAGGCCTTATCCAGTGTTTATTCTAAATAACAAGATCCTCCTGCTTTATTTTGGGCCCTGACGTGTCCTTGGTACCACAGGTAAACACTAGCTTTAAAGCTTGCTCTAGTTTTCTTTAGACTATTTTCTTCGGTGGCGTTTCAGGTACCCCACCTTTGAAGCTGTTGTGTACCTTTAGGTACCTCATATCCCAAGTTCTCATTAAAGTCTTTCTCATCTCAGTCCTCGAACAATACACTTTTGCTGAACTCAAGTGATTCCTTATACCTTCATCATAAGCCTTTTAAAATTAAACACCCTCTGTGTTTTGCTCCGATATCACCACATTGTGTCCTATGCTTTCTGCTAACAGTGCTAGATCTGACTGCATGTATTTCCTCTATTTACAATTGTTTTTAGCTTATTTGTAGGCAACCGGATTAAGCTAGACTTAAGCTAGGTATTGCAACTGTGAAGATATTTAAGTTTAAGAGAGAGAGGAGCAAATCACGGTGTCATATCCCTGCTAGACTTTATAGTCACTGAATAGAGGAAGTTACAATGAATAAATAACAAATATATAATAGGCAATCTGAATATAGTCCTTTAGACTTTGTGAGGCCTTGATTTTGTGGATGGACTGGCTGATAAAAACAGAATCATAAAGTTCTTTCCTCCTTCACAATCCTTCTCAAGAATCATTTTTACAGAGGAAGAAATTATCCACTATGCAAAGGGAATGGCAAGAGGGCCTCTTGGACTAGCCTACTCTGAGGGTGGAATTTTCCTGTATGGTCCCTGCATGGTCTTTATAAATTGTGAGTTCGCAAGACAGGTACATTGCTGTGTTGAAACACACTCATAATGAGCAACATTGACTAAATACGCTATTTATGCAATCCTGTGTCACAAGAGTCAGATTCATAAAACACTTAGGCGCTTAGCTCTGACTGAGAATGTCCAAATACTTTGGTGAATTTGGACCCTGGCTTACATTTTTTCACTTAATGAGCATTCCAGAAATATTACCTGCTATGTGTAATGAATGTGGGAGCAAATGAATAGAAAAAAAATAAATTTAAATAGCCTCTTCTGTATCGCTATTATAGTATTTCACATTCTTGATAACATGAATCTCAGTGCTGGAGCAGATATTCAGCTGCTGTAAATTGGCATGGCTCCACTGAAGCCAATAAAATTACACTAATTTATTCCAGCTGAGGATGAGACTTTTATGGAATAGGCCTGGCTTTATTTTATTATTTGTTAATATATGTAAATAGGAAAAAAGGGCAGACTGTAATTGTAAGCAGAAGGAATAGATTATTTTTGTGAATAATCAGGCGGTACCAGTAACAAACCTGTGAATGTCAACAATCATTATTTTCAGGGGAAAAGGGCTCAATCACAGAACAGAAACAGAGGAGCTCTACATCTTGTTTTTAAATTTTCCTCTCTAATAGAGAATGTTGAGTTGTGAAAACACATTGGAAATATTTCAACAATTTATATGACAGTAAACTAAAATATGACTAACGTGCATGTCCAAGTGAGTTTATTGCATCTAAACTTTGGCTTGGCTCAGGCAGTTGTGAAGACAACTTTGGAGAAGGCAAAAAGAAACAGGGCAAGGGCACAGTGATCCTTCTTCCCACACATACTTGAGCTTCGGAAACTTCTTGATGAGTAATTTTCTGACTTGAGGAAGGTGTTTCTAGGTCAGAAGTGCCTGTATTCTGAGACCTTCGCTGCATCTGTGAGCAAACTGATGCAGTGGCTTCCACAATCTCCTCAATGTGGAATGAGCATCAATTTTAGTTGTCTGATAAGATACTTCTGTAGTTTCAGACTGTTGGCTGATAGTCTCATTATCTGTCCACCTGCTGTTGTACTGTAAAGAACTGTGAATAAATCATTAACTATTCATCATCTTCATACCATTTCATCCACCTCAGATACATTTCCTTTGCAATATATTATCACCTAAGTAAAGAACCTGGTCTACCCACTCTCCTCGTAAAAAAAAAGTCTTAGAAATTTGCTCGTCTTTTTAATTTAGTTCCAGTATAACCTTCTGAAATGGGATCAAGTGAAAGATAAGCTGTAGCTAGAATATAGGAACAATGTGTACTTATTCGGTAATATAATGCTATTTGCAGTTTTGTCCTTTACTTGTTTTCTAACAAATTTTTAAATTCTTTGTCTCCTCTGTTCCTTAGCTCATTGTTTTCTCTCTGTTCCTGGGCTTCGAAGTCATTTATTCAAAGAATTGAAAGAATTTTGAAAGAATTCAACTATACTTCTTGAATAGCATTACATAATTTATCGCTTACCTACCTATACCTAATACCTTGTGCAAAGCCGCATACATATGCAAAGAGATACATATGAATAGCCAGTCTCCATTCAAGTGCAATGTTACTCCTGTGCATCTCATTGCAGTTACTAACATGGAATAAAATGCAAACATTTATCATCTTTTGAAATACTTCATGGTTAATTTAAGATTAGTTTATTCTGAGTAATTTTATTTCAGCTAATGTTATCAGTGCCTTTTTTATCTAGTTCCTGCAACGTTTATGAATATATTGAAAAGTGCTGGGGATCATACTTGTGAAAAGTAGCAATTATTGTCATCTTTTGTTTCTCATTTTTTTAAGCAGCTACTAATTGATAATCTCTTTACAAATGAAAGCTGTGTTAACTCTTCCTTGATTTCTCTTACACCTACTCATTTTCTTCTTACTATAGTTTTTAATAATTTACATGGTACAGAAACCAGCCAAACTACCAACAAGGTTGCTAGCAATCATAACAACTCCTGAAGCTTTTGGTGTATTTTTTGTTACCTTGCTAAGGTACTATTTGGTATCTTTGTTGGTACCAAAATTGCTTAGTAATTAAGCAATTTTATATAGAATACCTTTCCAGCTTTTCAGATGTATATAATGCAACCTTGCTGGTCCATCACATATGCCCAGACTTATTTTACTTGTATAAAAATATTAATTGTATAAAATGTGTGTGTCTTATGTAGCACAGTAATCAAGAAAGAATGATGGGGCATTTTGAGAGAAAAATTGTTGTTACCTGTCTTAGATATCAGTCTTCCCATATGTGATTGACTGATCTCTCTCTCTCTATCATGCCTACATAATTAGCTCAAACTAGTTTCCTAACTTTTCAATGGTATAGAAAAATGAATCCCTATCCTACAGTTCATTTCAAGTTGTTCTAAAATTTCTTTTTTGGGCATAAGGGCATTGCGGTTTGAAATTACTTTTTTTTTTTTCCCCCTTGTATGTCAGAATGACTGCATTGTAGAAGAAGACAGCAAGTCATACTGGTGACATGCCAGCATGTATGAAAGCTCCCCACTGTTCTGGGACCTCAAGTATTTTCCTTCCATTAAAGATCTTAGTCTGCTTATGATGCAGTTCTCTGGAGAAAAAAAAAAAACAAAGCAAAACAAAAACAGCTTTTCTGAAATGATGCCTTATTTCTTACCTTCTCACTTTTCATTTCCTCAGTTGTGTATTATGTATAAACTACTAATATATTTTGATAATGATAACACTGCCATGCACTGCTGCAGTCAATCTATATTGAAATCATATTACTTTATTACCTTGATCTCATTGAAACAGCACAACTACCTTCAGTTCAGTATTTTTTATCATTTTTTTTACTGTGAATATTTGTCCATTAGTTACAAATGACTTTCAATATGTGAAAAGCACTAGTTCAAATTCTACCACATTTCCTTTTCTCTCTCACATGCCAACATGCACATAGCAATGACCTGTTAGTGGAAAGAGTATTTTCTGTATTAGATCAAAGAAATACTGACTTTTGGGGTTGGAGGAAATGTATTTCATCCAGGATTGATCTTGCAAGCAATGCTGTTTATTTACCTGTAAAAGGATGTGTTAGTGTGTGTGTGTGTGTGTGTCCTACTCTGATTTGCTAGTGATGTCCTAGGTGCAGATGGAGCATTCAGAATATTTTATTGATGTAATTCAGGGATGGAGTATTAAAAACTCATTTAGTTTCACAGAACAAAATGTGACATGATATATTGACATATCTGTTTCAAGAATCCCCGCTCACTAATAGCCCACTGGCTACTAAAGTCTCTTCTGTTGCAGTGGCAGAGAAGCAGAAAAGATAAGTAGGTTAAACGTACATAACATGGTATGCAGGCTTTCAACATGACAGAAAAGGTGAAAATACTGGAATCCCATGGTGGATTAGCTGAGCTGTGTCCTGCAGAGAGAGGAGCGTACCTGGACACCACTGTCAGGCAGTGTGTAATTTGGTGACCTGCGGTCAAATAGGTTACATATAAGTATAATGCCTGATTGGCAAAAGCTCCTAAGGTGACTGGGAAAATGGAGAGCATATTGTATGAAGGGATACTAGAAGAGTCTGGCTTGATTAATTTACCAGAATGTGGTCTGAGAGGAAGTGTGGTTTCTGTCAATAAATACCCCAGTGCAGTGAACATTAAAAAGAGATAAAGCTATTGTAGCTATGGGATAACGTTGGTTGGCAGCACTGCAAATGAACACCTGCCATAAGTGAGAAAATGGAGTCTGAACTCTGAAGGAAATCCTTAAACTGAGGGTTAGGAGAGTTTCATGAAACAACCACCATCTGGAGTAGTGCAGCAAAGAAACAAGCCCATTTTCAGACGAACAACAATATATGCACATGGTGCTTGTAGAAGCACTAGGCCACTGCTGTAGGTGTAGGACACAACTTCAGGTCACAGCTCTGAAATGGGTCATGTTGTATTGAACATATTTTATTTTTCTGGTCCTTGTGAAGGAGTTACCTTGCAGCTAAGGATATGCAATCAAGTGGCTCCCGCCCAGGACTAGGACCCAGGATATTCTGAGTTCCTCCTGCCTCTCCTGTGGGTTCACTCTATGTCCTCAGACATAACTTGCTGTTCTCTGTGCTTTAGTATCCCCATCCATAAAATGGTAGGAAGGTGGAGATTTGGCCTGACTGGCTTGAGATCTGCTGGAAAACAGAGTCCAGTAGCAGCAAGGTGTTGTTATTCTTATTTCCAGCTACTTCAAAGGAAAGAAGATTCTGCCTTTCCAGATGGGAGTTGAAAGGAAGGTGTGTGAGTGAGTGTGAGAATAAGGAAGAACAGCTGTTTTGTCCACCAAGCCACAGGTAAAGAAAAGCAAGTAATACCCATTTGTAGAAAAGAGAATGGAAGTTAAAGAGAATCTTTCTTTGCCTCCTTTACCTTTACCTTTACAGAGTGCACCTTTCCATGTACCACTGATGATACTTTGCAATTAATAAATTTCCTGAATGTAGTGACTGTAACTGCATTTTTTTGCTGACATTTTAATTTGCCTTTCCCACAATAAACAGCTGTCCTGAAAGTAGCTGCCTTTTGCTGGTAAGTAAATAGTTTCCTTCATGGTCTGTGCCACATTTATTTTTATTTGGTCAGCACTGAGACTGACTAAAAACAGATGAATACTACTGAAGCCTAAAGCTCATTCAAATGAATTCAAAGTTAGTCAGATCAGTGTTTTGTCAGTTGAATTTTAAAAATTTAAAAGATAAAATAAGTCCTAAACCATTCTTGTTTATAAACTGGTATATTTCTCACCAATAAGATAACATTAATTATTAATAATTAATAATTAATTAGAAGTGAAAAAATACAACTGATCCCACAGATATTTTCCAAATTAAATTTATGGAGCCGTTGGACACCCACAAGTACATTCCTTTGAGCATATTGTCAACAGTACCTTTTTGAGAGAGTTCCTTGAGATATTTGTATTCTTTTGCCATGCAGACCTCCATGTCACGTTGGCTTTTGAAATACAGGAATGCTCAGCAGACTATTACTGTAACTTTTGGCTAGGATTTCCCATGGAGTAGGAGGTTATCAGCCTGGAGCCAGTGCGGCTTATTGACAATACCTTCAGTTTCATTTTGACTGACATAGACAAATCTTTGGTGTGTACTCATGCTTCTGTAGCACTGACAGTCATGGAAATCCTGCTCTTATTTTAGTTAAATACTAAATTTTAAACTAAATTTAACTAAATTAAGTTTAAGCTAAATTTATTTTTAAAGTAAAAATAAATATGTTTCATTCTTATTCTGTCAGACGATATTTAAATAAACAAATAAAACTGATTTCTTTTATAGCAATATTTTTCCTGAATACATTCAAAGAAATGTATGGCAAGTGTTATTATTAGTTATCTTTACAGTGCAAAGGTTGCCTGTGTCAAAGAGTTTTCTGATAGGATGAGCCTAATTTTTGCTCACAGCAGGCTTAGCTCTATTTTAAAGGGCATATGTGTCCAGAAGCAACAAGATATAGTTCTCCATCATTTATGCTGTTAAATTTCACAGGTTATTCGGGTGCACACTTGACTACACTGACCTATCCTAATAAAAACCAAAGACCAAACAGAAAAAGGAAAAAGGTATGCAGTATGAAAGGGCTAAGAGTTTAAGAACGCATTGAGATAGTTATAGAGCATATTCAGACTACACTTTAAGGTAATGGAAGGGTGACAAGTGTCTGACAGCGTTAAGTGTTGTTTTTAGCTATACTTGCTAGAGGGAGCCCCTCTTGTTAAGTACAAACATCTGTGTCTATTTGGAGGCTCACTGAGCCAAAGCAGCCAAAAAAATCTGCCTTCAACCTGGCTCTTACAGTTTCCTTTTCAACTTGTTTCATCTTAAGGCACTTTCCCCTTGGTCTTTGAACAAATGAAGTGTGAAGCATTCAGAGACTCTGATAATAATCCCACCTCAGTTGAGCTGGAACAAACTTTGGGCTAAAGTCTGTTTGAAAGACTCTCACTTAAAAGGACACCCATTAATACAGAAAAAAAAAAAAAAAAACCCCTCTCAAACCCTAAATTACACAGTAATCTTAATATACACCACTGATAATTCAGCACTGTTTGTTGCTGTGTACAGGATCCAGACCTTAGAACATCAGTGGAAATAACAAAATGATGATATTTTGACCTTAAACTCAAAGGCAATGCTGTGCCTCCATTGACCTTCAAAAATCAAAGTTTTTTTTTTTTTTTAACAGTGACAAATGCAAAATATTTTTTATTTTTATGCCCACACCAAAACTGGAGCTTATCTTACATAGTTTCACTCTAAGTTAGACATTTAGGATAAACTTGTCATGTAGGGACCCTCTGTAGTCAGTCAATGGAGAGTAAAAGGCAATTCCATAGGGTGAGTCTTTGTAGCATCTGCGTCTAGAGGGAACCAAGATAATAAGCTTGAATTAGTGAGACTTCAGATGATGTAGAATAACTCTTTTACCACCTGCTGTATTTTAATGGGGGTTTCCCAGCCTTGTGAAGTTTCACCTCAAAGCAGGTATTTGTTTCATAGTTCACCAAGAAAAGGCATGTTTGAAATCAAACAAGTATTTGTTTAGCCAAATCTTTTTCCATACGCTGTCTCTCTCCCAAACCATGTATAATTGTTGACCAGCTACTTTTATTTCATTCAATAAGATAGCACTTTCTAACATATTGAGCAGTATAGCAATGAAAGTGTCAAGCAGCATCACTGCACACTGTTAGACCGGTCTGTCGGGAAGGATTGTGGCATCACTGAATCTGCCTTGTGGTATTGACAGTATGGGCAGCCCGAGGTTCCTTCCACACCGTTTCTGTGTATTCTCTGATTCTGGAATCACTAAGATACCAAAAGAATGATAAATCCAAACTGTCAGGGAGATGGGAAAAAAGGGGTTACTGAGGGTAAATGGGTAGGTTTTTTAATGTAAAAAACAAGCAAAAAGCATACATTTTTTATCTCCTGACCATGTGCTGCCAATTACCCGGTCTTTCCAAAATCCTTTTTTCAAGATCTTATTACTCTATTACTTGACAACCTGCTGTTTCCAGAACTCAGAATTCCTGTTGAACTGCAGTTGACAGTTAATATATGTGTATTCAAAAAGTATGCAACAGAATTTAGATGCACATAAGTCTTAAATTACATAGTGCTGTCAAGTGTTGATGTTTATACTTGATAGCTTTAATATTACTATTTATATCCCAATAAATTATACTTGTAGAAGTAAAAATGGGAAAGCCAGACTCCATTTAAAGCTATACTAAACATAAATCTCAAAACATACTTGCTACAGGTATCAGCAGTGTAATTTCAATAGTATTAAACATACCCATGTCCTTTACAGGATCTTCTAAAGGAAGTGTACAAGTAGCACAGTGACACAGATAAAAACACTTCTTGTGAAAGACCTGGCACAAATGAAAGAATGAAAACTACATACTGGATTGTGATGATTTAAGTCTGATCTGATCTCAAATGAGAAATTTAAGATCTTTGGTAAATCACAGCAATCTTAAACCTATTAAATTTAATATCAGACTAAAATATGCCTTGAATTTGAGGTTTGCAAATTACTTACAAAATCTTTGTGGAGCACCACAAGATTGACTTGCCAGCTGGCTCCATGATAATCAAAGATGGGAAATGTCTCTCCAGAGTAAAAGAATATCTCTTAAATATTTTAAGATTAGCATAATATATCATAAGATATCTGGCAAATTAACTGTAGTTTTTGTCAAATACTTTCTACTCAGTCTGCCAAACACATGATGGATTCTGCAAAATATTAGGGTTTGAATACCACCAACAGCAGTTGACCTCTCTCAGCGCTTTGTGAGATCAAACTCAAGACTGGGCTTGATGAAAATAAGTTCTAAATATTGTTTACCAGAAAAAGCTATTGAAAACTCAGATTATTCTTCTGAAATGGCTGGAGAACCACCTATCGCCCTGGTAAGATCCGTGTTTTTACAAAAATAAAACTATCTTCAGCTTAATCTAATGATCTGACTTACAAGTCTCTGTTATGCACATTATATTTTTATGCTTAATATGTGCTGAAGAAGCTGAGAAACTCATAAAAGTAGCTTATCTTAGTGTTAGGGTGAGAAGTGCTTTAAATTGTTTCAACCATGAACTCCATAGATAGTGTAGCTACCCATATGTGAAATTACTTTCCATAAAATGGCAATTTCACTCAAATCTGTTAATGGATTTTCTAGCTTCCATGGATTCCAGTGCAGTTTTAATTTTGGTAGAGCATCTGTAAAGGAAGGAATGACTGTCATTTCATAAACATCAATGTATGGGGCAAATGGCTCTCTGTGGAGGTGCCGGCGGTAAAGCTCCCGAAGAGCCTGCAGAATTGACTCCGTTGATTGCTTGATAAAGTTTCATGTCTGAGGGAATGGGGTTGGGAAAGGTGAGGAACTGAACCTTCCTTATGGGGCGACACCGGGAAAGGAGCCTCTGTGCTATGACGGAGGGACGGTCTGCTGTACCCTTTGCCCTGGCCTCCTGCAGCCCTGATGCGCTTGCTCTGCTAGGTGTAAGAAAATGAGGCTAGAGTGGGAATGTGAATGAATTACTTTTTCATATGCAGGCTACAGTCTCTTTTAAAAGTGTCATTGCTTTACCCCAAGTGTCAATACAATTAATTGCTCCTTTTCCAGGTTGTCTAGATGCTCAAAACTTTTGAATCATCTTTGTGGTCTTCTGTGGGCTCCATGCAGCAAAAAATAAAGATCTAGAATCAATAGATCAATGATTATTGAATCAATAATTCTGTTGATTCTAGCAAGAATTCTATTCTATTATAAAGATAATATATTTTCTCTTTCAGTTAATTTTGCTCAGCATCTGACATAATTACTGGAGTAGGTAAACAGAAGGAGCCTCCAGTATCACAGCTTCAGTATGTAGATAAAATTCAGCTATCTTCTGAAATGGATGGCGTATTCCACAGGCAAAACATCATGATAACCCTTTACTAGCCAATATAGGTTTTCACTTTTCATGAAAATTATCTGCCTTGATGGTGAAATTATGAATAAATCATTTGAGGATATTGAAAAAAGTACCGTAAGTAATTGGTGGTACTTTTGGTAGACAAAAATATTGACTGAGTTCACAACATAGGAGTCCTACTATGTCCTCTTGTTCGTAAGTGGAAAATGTTGTTTTTGTCTTGACAAAACAAGGCACACTTTTTTGTTCGAATGCCAAGCTTATCTGTGCCTTTATCATTTGTAGATTAGACCACTCATATTTCACGTTAGTTTATACCCTGGGAACATTATTTAGCATGATCAAGCCTGGCTATTAGCAAAGTTTTATGCTGGCATCACAGTTATTTCTTTTTTAATGGCAGAGTGCTACAGACTGCACTAGCTGACTCATGGACAGAGTTTAAATATGGGTTCATATCCCTGGAGCCACTATAGAGTCAGATGAAATTAACAGGAAGACACCCATTTTTCCTCTAGTATCTGAATCAGATTTAAATCCCTAAATGATTTGGGTTTATAATGCCTGAATACAGCTGATCTTTCCTTTCAAATACTTGCAACAGAAGTTATAAATATGAGAAAGCTATTTTAATATAAAAGATAGGCAGACATCAAGAAGGGATTTTCTGAGAAATGTTCATTATAGTGCTTTTCCTTCTGACATGAATTTCAGAGCTCAGGTTAGCTAATCTCTTAGCTAAGGCATGCTGCAACCATTTATTTATTTATTTATTTATTTATTTCAGAATTCATACATTTCAGGAGCGTCTAAAGCAAGTTTAAAAAGGGTACTTTTTTTCCATGCTATAATGAAGTCATGGGGTCTGACCAGGTTGAGACCATAAGGTCTGGCAGAGACTTAGGAGAGATTAATCTCGCATCATTCCAGCTTTATCAAACATGTTACCTAAATTGGTTTCATTCAAGGCAAGAAGAGTCTAAGGTATTTGGGAAGAATTTTATTGTGGGATTGACTCTCCTTCAGTTGAAAGCAAAGAATGTGAACGCCAGATTTCAGAACTTGTGGCAGTGTGTCAGATATAAGAAAAAATCTTGTTTGGGGGTTGTCCTCCAGTTCCCCCTCTCTTCTTCCTTTCCCAGTCAGACTTTGAGCATGAATGCAGTGCAAGGATCAGTGTCTGACTATTTCCTTACAGATCAGCAGCCTTTTTGGCTCCCATGCTTGGAGAAGTTTGAATTTCCCAGTGGTTTAATAATATGATTTTTACATTAGTTTTTCAGGCATGTGTATCATCTCAGGGCTAATGGGCCAGTCAGGCTTCTGGCACATTAAGAGTCGGGCAGTGAGCCCACTGGCTTTGAGAAAAAGTCCTTAGGACTTTATTCTCTAGGGCATTGGATGCTGCTGAGATATTCTAAAACCCCCTTGCAAATACTTCCGATAGCGCTGCCAGATCCCTGCACTCAGCCTCCTATCACAAAACTTGCAGGGCAGTAATGTGACCTCTGAATACTAGGAAACAAAACAACACAGCAATTGCTTTGTAACAGCAGAAACTCACAAGCATTAAATGAAAAAGGAAAAGGTCAACAGAACAGATTTTTGTCACATGCATCTAGCTGCTTCCTAACTTATGACAGTTTTTTTTTCTTCTACAAAGTCATAATTTCTGGCAGACTCTGCAATTTTGATGGTGTTACAATGACTTATTTTTAAGGACATGTCCCTTTGGAACATTTTTCTGTGTGGTTTCTTTGTTCTGTGGGTAGAATATGCCTGCCAGCAAGACAGAATCTCATTTAGTTACAAAATACACTGATTCTCTTAATGAAGTTGTGGATATGTTCTGCAGAGAAAGCACAGATGAGGGTCTCATTCGTTTCTCTCTGTAGAGCGATTATGGTTCATTTTAAAAGTACAAAAATTCTCCAAGGCGTGAAGTCTTCCATTTTTTTTAACAGGTTTGGTTTAACAGGTTAAATGTAACAAAGGTTTCACAAATCGGTGCTGCATTGAGACCTGAGAGAAGGGTTTAGTTCTGGGGGACTGTTTTTTTTATCCTGCGCTTACGACATTACTGCTCTGAAGGGACTTGCTTGAGCAATAAGAACTGAGTTGTGTCACTTGACCATGTGTTTTGCATTAAGATGGGGATCACACTTTTCTGCATTTGATAGTCGTTGTTGCTTGAAGGATACAAGATGTTGTTAGACAGGCAGCCTTGTTCCTTCTGGTGATGGAAACTTGACAAAACTGAAGTCTTGTTAGGCCAGCTAGTTAAACACCTCTACTGGATTTTTGTGTCTTGTGCGTATATTCTGTATAAAGGCTGTATAAAGACAAACCTGACAGTCTTTCACAGAGACATTTAACCCTGTTTTCTTATATTAACCCTGTTTTCTTATATTAATTCACATGCTCTCTCCTACAGTTTTGTCTTAAAAATATTTAAGTTGCTTAATTGCTTTTGCTGCTCATTCTAGCCACACTGGTTACTTGTTATTGTACCTGTGCTCCATCAACCTTTTTCCCTGCTAAAGGTTCTCTATAGTTGCCAAACTCAACATCTGTCAACATTCATGTAGTGTAGTTATTCTGGAGGTTCAAAAATCAGCCTGGTTTTGATCCTCTGGTGTCTCTTTCTTAGTAACCATTTCTCTTGCAGTTTTCTTGCAGGAGTGTCTGTAGGACCCAGATGAGCCTGGCGGAGAGCTGAGGTAAGCACCGAGCTTACACAGTGTGACAATCTCTGTCCTCAAAAAGGAAAAGAGAGAGGTGAAATGCGTGGTGTGGATTTTGCAGCAGAGCCTGGTGACAGCGGTGAGATTAGTGCAGAAGTTTCCTGAGTCCTAGGCTAGCATCCAACTGCACCAAGCACAGGACAGAGGCAGATCCCTAGGCTTTCAGGACACAACTTTTTTTGATGCCTTCCCTCTGTTCCCCTTTCATGTGACTGGCAGCAGCTGTGGTGCTCGCTATTGCCAAAGTAGTAAATACAGTCTTCTCTGCCCACTGAAAGGAGAGTGAATGATGTAATTTGGCTCCTTTTCCGTCCTGCTGGCTGCCAAGACATTATTTCTGTATCAGTGCACATGGCCACTTGGCATCAAATGAGACCCCTCTCTCTGTGTAAGTGAAGGCAGGATGTTAATTCTTTCTGATGTACCAGTATCGTATCTGGAACGGTGCAGCAGCATTTCCTTTCAGGAGACAGCTGATTCTCAGCGTTCCTTAAAAAAAAGAGTGCGTGTGCTCCTTTCAGTGTTTGCAGAGCAGCAGAGGAGGTAACCACACACCTCCTCCCTTTGGTACAGCCCTGCTAACCGCAAGTCTATTTTGTTGTGAGCTTTTAATCTAGATGGGACAGCAAGGCTGCTTGTTTAGTTTATTGTGGTAGTTCTGCTTCAGGGAACCTCTGCATTGATTAATTAAATTTCTTTATTTTACAGCCTTTAAATTTGAAAAGTATCCCTTTAAAGGCAGGAAAACAGATTCAAGGTCTGTTGTAACATGTATAAAGTCATACAGCACCTACATGGCCATATTTATGACTTCTCTGCCCCTGTCTTCTGACCATACTCTGGTGGTTTTACATCAGATCATTAACTTTGGTTTATTGCCTGTGAAGACAGTTCTATGAATTTTCCATCTGGATTTTTGTGAACAGGAATAATTTAAAGGAAAGGGAGAGGAAAAAAAGGGATCCCCTTCTAATGCCGTTCCAGATTAGTGTATTTTTCTGGCCTCTGTAAGACCTGTAGTTATTGCGTTTCTTCCTTGAGGCCTCATACACCTCACATTTAATGGGGTGACAGAGTCAGAGAATCCTTTGTTTTTTGTAAAGAAAAATAAATGTGAGTCCCGGACAAACAACAGATGTCAGTGGAGGTGCTGGAATGACTGTCACCAGACTCAGTCTGGTGACTGAGTGCCTTCTGCACCTTGCATCTGCCTTTACAAGAAAAGAAACAGGCTGCTCTCATTCAGGAAGGACAGGCATATTAAGGTAGCTTAGGTCTGTGGTCTATTCTCTCTCTATTTTAGTGGATCAAAGAATGCTTGCATAGTGTCTATCACAACTAACATTGGAAATTCAGAGAGTAGTGGTACAAAGAGTGTCAGTGCATCTCTCCAGGGCTGTTCCTCCAGCTAGGGCAGCATCAACAAGGCATAATTACTGAACTGCATATTAATTTATCAGCTCAACAGTTCTCTTTAATTTTTTACTGTATTTTCAGGCTGGTTTACCTGGGTTACCCAAAGCAGACTCGTACGCCTGTACGTAGAAGACTTGTTAATGAAGTTTTCAATGTCGTTGTGAGCTGTCCTTTTCCCCATAAGATGAGGTATGCGGTTAAAGGACAATTATGTATAGCTTTCCAATAATGGGGTCACTGCAGCCAGGCAGGAGCTATCTGACACAAGAGGAGTCTGCTTCAGGCCTTCAGATTCCTGCTTGAAAAAGCGCTTGGCCTGGGACGAGTGAACGACTTTGTTACTTGGAGGAAGAAGGTGAAGCTGCCCCATCGGTGGGAAAGGAAGAGAGCTCAGGGGAGGAGGGCCACAGAGAAGCAAGCCTTTTGGCTTCTGCTGATGCCACAGAGAAGGAGCAGATGTGCTGATGATGTGAGACCTCTTCCCATCACCCTGTACATCAACCTATTCTTTAGAAGTCTGGGCTGATGTGGAAAAACTCAGTGAAGGAGTCACAGCTTCAGCCATTGCGTGCTTTGCTAGTGGCTAGATCTTAGCATGTGAGGACAAACAAAATAACTGCAGAGAGTGTGTCCCAAAGCTTTCTTACTGCTTCCATCTGAATTGCTCTTGGCAAGGATGACACTACCAGCTTGTCAAGTGCCTGTCTCCAGCTGTGTATGTGTGGAGCCCAGCATTTCATCTTGTCACTGGCCTCTCATTCCTGACTCTCTGCTGCTTCAGCTTTGTATCTCCGGCTTTCTTGTAGGGTTGCCTGTGGTAATCATTCAGCCACGCTTTCTGCTGACTTGTCCAAATAAGTTGTCATCCTGTCGAAAATTTACAGATTAATAATTCACCAAGGCAGAATCTTATGCAATAATGTTTATAACAGCCATTTTACTCTACTACTCTTCCTGCAAAATGAAACCCAAAAGTGACAGCTGTGAATCTGAATGATATGTTCCTTGAAAATGAAGGTGAAACTCAACCAGCACCTATGTTAGATTCAGTTATATATTAATAGTATATTAATTATATTTATATATTAAAATATATTAATTAATATTATATATTAATGGCAAGAACTAGATACTGTGACAATAGTCCTTACAACCAATTCAAACTCTGATTGAAGAGAAAAATGTATTTTGGGATGGGAGAAATGCCAGTTCTAGAAAAGATTGTATCAGCTGCTCCCAACATTGCTCTTATGGAACTGTCCTCAGCTTCTGTATTTCTTAGAGCACGGACTAGAGTGATAGCTAAGTCACTGATGGATCTGGAAAGTCCTGAACCACGGAACTGAGAAAGGAGAGTCACTCCTAGGAGCCAGAGCTAGAGCCAGACATAACTTGTGGAGTGGAGTTTGCTTTCCTCAGCAAGGTTCAGGTGCACGTCTCCTCTCTGAACTACCTCTGATGCTGAGACAGAGAGTAATAGTGATACAGTGACATTTTTTTTCAGGAGTTAGTTAGCTCTCCCCACAGTGCTTGTGTGGGAGAGACAGACAGGGGCCCATTCTCAGTTCTGCCTATTTCTGTATTCAGGGCAGCATACAAGATGTGAACAGTGTCTGCTCTGTCCTCTGTGCCCAAGACATGACGTCCTCTGTTGCTTGGTAATGGTGAAGACTTTCCTGTGTATGTGCATCTGTGTGTCTGTGGATAGACTGTTAGTTTTGCTCCAAAATCCACCACAGTTTATGGGCAGGATTGAAAACCTCCAGGCTTAGAGCTGGTCACTTGGGTTCGTCTTCGCTAAAAAAGCTATAAACAGAGTCCCACAGCCCCTTGTATACTTCTGCTGGAGCTCTGCTTCCCACTGTGTCTCTGCCATAGTCACAGACAGTCCTAAGTACCCCCATGTAGCACTATAACAAATGATACAATTATCCTTGCATAAGGCACTGTTTCAAATACACTTATATTATCAGCCAGAGCAGTTCAATGGGATTTATTTTGTCTCTCCTGCTATTCATTTATGTCTCTTCTTTAAATTCCAATAAAACTCTGAACAGAGGGGGGAAAATCTTTATGTCGCTTCAAAATGTTGTAGTAAATAATTCAGAGTAATATAAGAAGAAACTGCTTTTTGTTTACTGGAACTCATGTGGAGCTCAGCCCTGGTAAACTTGGACAGCTTTGAATACGTAAGTTTTTAAGTCCTCTTGTTTGATCCTTGTTCTGATGCCATATGGTATATATCAACACAAGTACCAGGTACCAACAGAGAGTGAGGTAAAACTCTCTGAAGGAAGTGCATTTTTCGCATATCAGCCCCTTTTCACCGTCACTGCTTTTGTCAATGAGAAAAAGAAAACAGAGAGGTGAGATGTGAAGCCTTCCAGTTGCCCACATCTGTTAACCGTTTTATTTCTTTAAGGTAAAATAAATCAAAGGATAAGGAAGGTGAAGGCAGGAGTATGTCTTAATCTACAGAAGATCTAGGTCAGCAAATAAATGTAATCACTCTCTGAGTTCCTGAGATTTCTGTCAGTCATGTTAACCTGTTGAACCAATGACCCACAGCTCCCACCTTGAGTGTGGTTTGAAACATTAGGTATAACAACACCCAGGACTACAGATTCAGCACAGCCTTCCTGATGCTGCAAACACTGATTGAAAACTCTCATCTGGATTATGGAAGTTAAAACCCACCAAGCAAATAGGAAAAAACCATCCTTGTCCCCACAGCTGGCTGACAGAACATTAATTCAGATATTATTCAAAATATTAATCTTTGCTTGGTTTCAAATTGAACTGAAGCAGACAGACTGGAGTTACCAGACTCAGTATCATAACATGTACTTTTTAGCGTTGTTTTTAATCTTTTGATCCATAAAAGGGTCTGACAGAAAATGGCAACTCTGCAATAGATAATCTGGTTTGTAAATGCATAGTTTGGGATTTCCAATGAGTCAAGGAGAAAAAGATGTAGGCAGAGAGCGGTTCAGGCTACTAATTACATTTAATATTATGCTCTACTGAATACAGTGGATGAGTTCAAGGGGAAGGAGTTGGGAGGAATCTTTCTGCTTCTATTCCATACTTAAATGATAGGGTACAAGATTTTAAGCAGTAGTACATATGATCTGTGTTTATTATTGTTTTCATAGCTAGCCTTGCAAAGTAGAGCTCATGAAAATAATTACTCTGATATTATATGACTTTTAGGTATGCTGGCAGTCACTCTAGACTACATGCTGTTTGATGAATAAAAGAATATTTTTTTGTTTGGGGGAGTCTGTTGATTGAGGAGGTTTAATGTAATAAAATCAGAGTTACAGTCAAACAAAGTGACTGTTCTTGTTGGGAATCTCGCTGTAGGGGACATGGGATGATTTCTGTGCATAATAATGCATTTACTTCTAAATGCCATCACTAGATTGATAATTATAGAATTCCTCATATTGTGCCTGGCAGGGAGTCAAGGCTGAATCTTACCAATCTGTAAGAGTGTGAGATATGGAAAAGTATGCTGCAAAATACAAGAGTTTAGTCAGAGCTTGTGCATGCAGTGGCTAAATGTATTTAAGATGTTACAGGAGAGCGAATTTAGCCTTCTGTCTTCTGAGTCAGCATAATGCCAGATGAGCACTTAGCATTTTAGCAGGAAGGCTTTTAAGACCTTTTGTTGCAGACAAATAACGCACAAGTGAAAACCATCCAAAGCCTGCCTTTTCCCAGTTTGGTCAGATTTGTGGGTTTAATTGCTTGCATCCTTTTTTTTTTTTTTTTTTTTTACTGTTGCTAATTTTAGATACAGGGAAATGTTTGAAAATCTTCTCCTATCACTTTCAAAACACACAGAAGCACAGTGAGGAGAGCATCTAAGGCAATATGAAGATATACAGTATTTGCAGCAGGCAGAAGATGGGCAACAGGAAAGAGTATTCTGGTTGTGTTCTAACACCAACATATTGAATCAACTTGTTCTCAATATAACTATAGGGAAAAAATTGAGGAACATCAGGTGTGAAAATTAAACAAATAAAGAAAGGCCTGAAGTTATAACTGAGTTTTATGTATTGGGGTGCACTGACAATTATGACTGCAGTCATTGCATCAATCAATATCAGCAGCACTATTTAAGTAATATTTAAGTAGGTGAACAGTAAATTTACTACCCCTTCCCTACACAAACTATTTTTATGTCTGTAAACACTAAGTAAATACGATGAATGGTTTCAGTAGGGAAACAGGGTGGATTCCCTTAAAGATAAATACATGTGTGTATGTATATATCTATCTGTCTGTCTATATTTCATCTGGAAACAGTGTTTTGATTTCATTCCATTTCAAGATGACGTTTTTGTTTAAAACTTATGCTGATAGTTCAAAATGGCTCAATACCGTTACACACTAAGGAGTATTTCCTTCTCTGTGAAATAAATCATTTTCAAATCCCCATCCCTCACTTCTCAACAGCAAAGGCAACATCACGAGAGAACTCTTCTTTCTCATTCCCCACCCACAATGTCTCCATTTGGGAACTAAACCAGAACCACATTACTCCTTCAGGCCTATTCAAAATCCTTCTATTTAAAATGGTAGAGTGACTGAGTATACGCTGAGGAGCTTCCTTCTGCCTCTGGTGAGAAAATTTTACTTTGTGTACAAATTTTTACTTTGAGTTTGAAAGCTCAGAGGCCTTTGTGCGTGATACTGACTGCTGAAACAATAAATGGCAGCTTCCCTGAGCGTGTTCTGTGGTGGCTGAGAACCAGCAATGGAAAGAAAATCCCCACCCCTCATTTCTGAACAGCAAAGGGAGCCGCCCAAAAGAAATCCAGGCAGATGAACGAAAGACTCATCAGAAATAAACAACTAGAAGAAAAAGGACAGAGCAAAAAACATTCTTTAACAAAAACCAGAAAGGCTGCAAGAAAAGCAGAGGGAAAACAGGCTTTTGTCACTGTGTTTCAGTGCAAAAAGCTTGAAACTTGAATGGCAGATAACCTGACAGTCCTATCTACAGCATGATGTGGGCAGAAATGGCAAAATGTGACTTTGAAATGTGCCAGTCAAGAGGAAAAATATTCCTGATGGTGGTTTTCTGATCAGAAAATATCAATTCCTTGAAAAAATACTTTCTGCAATGCAGGAGATCTTTTACTCTGCCTAGGTGGGGTTGCAGTCTTATTCAGAGTCATTGTGTGAAAAAAGTTTCAGGATATTATGAAGACATATTACAACACATATACGAACACTCTACTTTTATTTGTGTGCTGAGAAGTATGTGCATTTCTTTATGTCAACTACATTAAAATAATGTGCTGTTTGTTAGCAAAGGAAATATGCTTACTATACTTTGCCTGTAATTCTAATTATAATTTGAAAATAGAAATATCTCTCTGTATTGCTCAAGTATTATAGGAATTCTGAATTTTAAAGGCTGTGCATCTTGTTTTGCTTAGAGAAATTTGAAGAAAAATTTGTAAATTCAATTGAAGAAACTGAGCATTGGTCTGATTTTCAAGACCTCTGAACTCAAGTGGTATGCAATTCCCTCGCAAATGTAAATTCCAATTCCCTAGCAAGTGTAAAACCTACGATTTCCAGCTAACCTCTTTTTGTTCTCAGAAAAAAAGAGAAATATTTCCTAGACTGAAAATGAAACAACAATTTTGAAAACAAAATTTGTTAAAAGCTGGAGAGAAGATGTATCTTTTTTGCAAATAGAAGTTGTTTGTAATCTGAAAATTAAAACTTTGTTTGAAAATATTAAAATAAAATATTTGGATTTTATTATACAGAGAGATATTTTAGTGAAGTTGAGAGTAAATGAGTAAATATTTCAGTGTCATAGGCTCTAGAGTTTTTTGTCATTGAAATAAAAATTTATGGAAAAGTATTAGCTTTGCCAAGCTCCTCCCAGGTTTCAGGGATATCACACATAGACATTTAGGAAAGAGCTAATTATCTGTGTCCATAAAAGGGGGGTTGATTATAAAAATAAGTTACAGTTTTGATATGATTTTTTTAAAAAAAGAAAGACATAGGGCCACTGATGCACAGTGGACTATAGTTTTTTCTATAAGCAGAAACAATGACATAAACCAACATACCAGATAAGGGAATACAGCAGAGTGAAAGCAATGTAAGGTTTCAGTTATGGAAAGTTTGCTAACTGTCACCATCACAATTACATCAGTAATATATTTGACTAGCCTATGTGGCTCAGCTTTCCTTACATAAAACAGCTGTTGATCTGGCCAGGCAGTGAACTGTTCCATTTCTCTTGTTTCTCTTATTTTGGTCTTTCCTATAACACTGATTTGGCTTTGGAGGCAGAGTTTTATTTTCTTATGTCAATTTCACAAAGTGAAATTAAAAAAGCAACACATCTTCCCCTTCCAATTTTCACTTTTTTATTTATTTTTTTTTAAACTAAGAGATGTCTTTAAAATTGCTAGTTCAGGAATATGGACTGGCAGCTGTCTCAGCTGTAGCAGGATATGTGGATCTGAACTGTTTACACTGAGTCCTTTGAACAATTATCATCACCAGACAAGATGCTCTTTGAGTGACTAAAGCCTCATTTCTGTAGTCCTTTGTGCCTGGTTGTTGGATTTGCTGGTGTTTAACTTATCATAGGATCTGGCTGAAGATCTTCCCTACAGCTGAGTCCTTCCTACCATCTGTTCCTTCTCTCTCTCCTGCTCCTCCTCTCTCTCAATCCCTGAGGTCTATTAAGGTGCTCTAACATGTGCTCATGTTAAACATTGCCTTAGATGACAGTACTGAGATCTCAAGATTTTACCAACCAACCTTTCTTCCTATTTCTGGAAGGATTCCCTTCCCTTCCCTTCCCTTCCCTTCCCTTCCCTTCCCT
>JAWLRI010000379.1:2232270-2257720 GCA_034781795.1 Crypturellus tataupa | reverse complement strand
CCCTTTCCCTTTCCCTTTCCCTTTCCCTTTCCCTTTCCCTTTCCCTTTCCCTTTCCCTTTCCCTTTCCCTTTCCATTACATTACTTTGAGTAAGAAAATTCTAAGCATGCTGAGAATTGTAAAAACAGAAACAATGATTAACAACGAGCATGAGGCCTACTATTTGCCTCCTGAAAGAGTACTAGCCGCTTTTTATACACACACACATTTACACACCCACTTATTTAGTAAATTTGTATCTCTGATACTGACTTATGAAGCAGGGATATGTATAACCATTAAATGAAGTAATAATTGATTATGTAGTCCTTCCTGGTCTTTTAAACTGTATCCTCAAGTGTTTAGTGGAAGATGTTGCATCCATTTGAAAAGATAGTTGTTGCAACAAGTGGTAATGGATGTGTTGAGAACACTGGATTTCTTATCTGATATTTTTTTCACCTTTTGTACCATCAAAAGATATTATTTTTAAAAATGTGTAAATATTCATAAAGGAATAATGGTTAGCTCTACATAAAGTGCACATGTCTGATGATGAGGGGACTTGAAAAAATTCATGTCTTCTAGTATCCAGCTGAGATTCCAGTCTGGAGGAGCAGGAAACGGAGCCAGCTCCCTATATCACTCCATGCCAAGATGTAGCAACACAGGCTGAGAGATTTACTTTAGTGTGAGGACACTTATTCCTGAAGGGGTTTTAGCTAAAAATGATGGAGAGAGATACTGTGCAAGAATTCAAATGAATTTCCAAGTCAACTTTTGAATCATGGAGGGTTTTCTAAATGGTGAGAAGGTAAAGTAAGGAACTGTATTTTTAAGCGACTCCTTAGGCAAGAGTCAAGGGCTGCAGTTACTTGTGGCATTTAGAAAGCTGGAGGCACTGAGCGGCAGGTTGAGGATGTGCTGGCAGGCTGTTGCTGTGTCTTGGGGTGAATATAATGGACCTGTGTCCTCTGCATCTGGGAGTGGAAGAAGCAACAATGCCAGGCTGAGAGGAGGAAGTAAGGGGATTAAACAAATAGATGTAATTCATGAATTAACAGAATGTGCTGTGTCTACCCTGAGATCTGAATACAATGACTTTCAGTTAAATAATTCTTTTTCTGCTGAGCTTTTTTTTGGGATAGCTCATTGTAATGACTTCCTAAAACACTGAACTTGAAAAAACATAAAGGCTCATAGGGACTTGCTCCAACAGAGCTTTATTTCTTCCACTCTAACATGCACTATGATCTTTCCCTGCAGTAATAATAGCCGCAGGAGACACGAGAAATCTCTACCACATAGCAGGGTACAACATCTGCAACCCTGACCATTGTAACATGGCTATAGCTGGAAATAAAGGCATATAGTGCAGCAGTAAACAGTGATCTAACTCTCTTTTTATGTGATGTCAGAATTAAACTGCATCTTAGATAAGGACAGAGGAACTTAAGCTACCTGCATAACTCACTCTTGACAGAGCTTGATGAGGCCTAGATATTTGCAAGGGCAGTACTGCCAAGCAACAGAACAGGATGTGCCTATCAAAATGAATACTTAAAGCATACAGAAGGAATATAGAAGTACATAACTCCTCCGATCAGCTTAAGTTGTAGTAAAAACAAAAGTATTCGGCTGAGATTTTGTGCAGGATATAAGGCCTGTACTAAAAGCAACTGCTCTGTAAATCTGGATTGCTCCCAGAAAAATTTGCAAGAGGCTATGAAAGCAAAATACATCCACAAGCATAAGGGCCAGAGCTACAAGAGTAACAAAGGAAAAAGCATTTTCTTGCATCCCTTAATATATTTTCAATATATTTTCAAACTTAGGTATGACAGCTGACCAGCTAAGAACATGTAATCCACTTTAATTGAACACTTTACTGTGTGTTTCCTGGAGCTATGGAACAGTAGTGTCTTCACAGGAAGGATAATAGCTACGCCTGTGCTTTCAGGGGCAGCCCCTAGGCCTTGCTCAACACTAGGCTTGTCTCTCTTGTATACTGGAAACCTATAATTCTCATTATATGTCAAAGGCAGAGTGCAACTTAATAGGTTTACACTGTGACTGTAAAATGCAGGTTAAGTAACAAAAAGAGAGCTGTAAAGAAAGAATAGGAATTCAGGCAGCTGAACACAGTACAGCTGGATGATCAAATTGAGGTTTTGTGGGAGATATTTAAAGTTTAATCCTACTAGGGTAAGTAATTTTTAGCAAGCATCTCAGCAGGGAGTCTGTGTTTAATACATTCTCTGGGATGGAATTCAAATTTTCTTGGTTTACCTATTCTGGGGGAGGAGCATCTAATTTGCAAAATCAACCTGGGATTCTGCAGCTCTAGGTCTTCCCAGGTTTTGTGGGTAAAGCAGGAAAACAGCAAAATAATTCAAAAACTCCTCCAAAAATATTCGGCCTTTCTCCTTGGAAAGAGCTCTTTAAGTCTGTTACCTGCATAAGAGGTACTAACTGTTCTTCTCCAGGAGAGCACTGCAGCCTGTTGAAACTGCTTGTCACCTTGTGAAATTGACAGGAAAACAACTTTTAGCTTTTAAGGGGAAAAAAAAAAAGGTTGCTTGAACTCTTGCAGTTCTCTGAGTGGCTTGTATGCTGCATTAACTAGTGGTAGGAAAAAAAAAGTGGGGGCGCATCTTAATATTTATGTTGCCTTGAACCTGTTTCACTCGCATTCTTTGCAGTGTTGTAAAAGATTTCTTTTTAGTTAGCTGGATGGAAAGAATGGCAGGGAGGGGAATGGCAGCAGAAAGAGTGTTAAAGAGATGAGATTGTAAACATTGTGAAAAGGTGAGGAACATTTTTCTTTCCCTTCCTAAGAGGAACTTTCTGTCACATCAAGAGTGATGTCATATCAGGTTTAAAATCAACAGTATAAATGCAATTAAAATATTCAGCCCCCCCCCCGATAAAACCTTTCTTCAGGAGATTCTATCTTTATCCTGCACTATTCTACAGTATAGCTATTTGAGGAACTGAAATCATCACTGCCTGCCTGTGCATTTTTGTGATCACACAGCATCATTTTTTTCCCTTAAACTCTGCCTTAAGGCAAGGGTGAATGACTTAAGTTTCTGTCTGTCATCTTAGCCAAAAATGGAATCTTGGATCCATTTTCGAGGAGTGTAGGCATGCCTTCACATTTCTGCATATATTACGTAGTTCCATTATAAATCTGTTTTCTGTCCTTAGTGAGATCATAGAGAATAAGATATATATTGCAATGTCAGCGAGTGAGCTTAGGTTGTTACTTGGACTGAGCCTGGATGACACAGTAACTTCAGCACTAGGGATTCTGCCACAAAATCAAAAATGATGCAGCTATACTGGATTCAAGTAAAACCCTAGTTCAGTTTTCTCAGACATGTCTGATGGGTGCATTTTATAGAGACAGATTTTATAAATAATCTGGCATAACCTGTGTTCTCCCAGTTAGCATAAAACAAGCATAAGTGCATCAGGTCTTTGCACTATGGTTAGTGTGTTAGAAATTTAACTGTGTAGCCTCGTCTGATCTGGATCAGTGTTTTCAGAAAATCTAGAGGAGTGCAGTATTAATGATACAGGGGCCACATCACTGTAGCTGGAGAAAATACATCAGTATTGCTTTGTAATTAGCTTAATATATCCATGATAGAACTTACTACCAATTAGAGTATTCTGAAATAAAGATGAGCAATGCTATTGATGTCCCCTAAAGATATACTCCGAGTTTATAAAGATATAGTTTGAGTCTAAAGATATATGATGAGTCTAGTTTAAATAAATCATGAATTATTGCTCATAAAATAGATTTCTCCATCACATTTTACCCCCAGAGTCTCAAATAAAAGTATCAGAATAATCAAATATATGAAATAAGCATGTTTCTGTCTCTAATCTGGTAGATTGATCCATACACAGAAAAATCCACTGTAAGAGGTGAAAATTATATTTTCAATATATTTTTTATTATATTTCTGTTATTTCAATATACTGGAGGTATATTGAGAGTGATCTGTAAGCAGAAATTCTGCCCCCTCTCTCCAAGCAATCTGGCCAGCTGAACATTTATTTCCAAATGTCTTAAACATAAGGAGAGCTAATATACAGTGGCATATTAATGCTTTCATTTACTTTAATGCAGTGTCTGATAAAGTAGAATAAATTACATTCTTGGTCTGAAAACATGTACAAAAGTAATGGATATGTGGTACAACAGAGAAGCAGTCACCTAAACAGAAAGCGAAGTGGCACATATGGTATGCTAATAAGCCTAGAGTCAGTACCTAAACTCATTTTTAGCAGTGAGTTTCCTCTGCCAGAAGTTCTCTCCTCCATCTGGGTTATGCAAGGAGAAGGAAACCTAAATCCCGTGGAACTGGGAGGTACAAGCTTCATGTCATTATTTATTACCACTGTTATATCACTACCATATCTAGGAGTTGCCTTAACTAAAAAATGCCCTGATTGTGCTAAAAGCCATCAGTGCAGAGGGGCTGTCCTCCAAGGAGCTGGCAAGCCAAGGACAGGGAACACAGAGGAAGAGAGAAAAGGGAAATATCTCCTCTATTTTCGGAATATGCAGATGTAAGGCAGAGGCAAGCTAACAGGGAATATGAGTCCTTTGGGCCTGAAGTGTCTCAGAGCAGGATGGCAATGCCTTCTTTCTAGAACCACTTTTGCTCCTGGATGTGCTACCAAATGCTCTGCAGGCTTTGTCAGGAGGTGAGCATTAGTGAACAAACAGCTATGTGCATCTTTTCCTTCAAGGTCGTAAGGCAAGACAGCATTCGACGCAAAGGATGGGTAGAAAATTCCCTTGCAGTGGTGAATCTAAGACTCAGCAGTAGGAAAATTATTAAATTTTGTTCCTGTGTGCTTCGCTTGTGTGCTTTGTCCTTGTTCCTCTCATTTCCTTAGAGAGAGGCCTTAAAATGGAAGGGCATGCCCCAGATTTGACGTGAAAGGAAACAAGTATCTGTCAGAGTCCTTTTTTTGGAATAGCTGATGCTTGAGTAATGAAAAAAAATTCACCCAACTGAGAAATGGAAGAAGAGCAATATTTATTCTTGATTCCTAGCATGTGATCTTGTGTGAGTCCCTCACCTTCTCAGTGCCCAGCTTTCTGATTTCTCTCTCTCTGCTTTGGTTTCCTAGCTTGCAAGTGACGTCTATAGCAGCTTATGTTGCAGGCAGCCGGCAAGCTTTATCTGAAAGGTATAGCACACCTTCAGGTGTTGGGTATTATTAAGTTGTGGCAATACAGTGCTTAACTTGGATCTAGATCTTCTCTGATTGAATTCCAAGTTCCAAGATTAAGCCACTAGACAGCTTCCCCTACCACTAATATGGAGCATTTCATGGAACTTGTTGGTAGGGTTGCATGCTCATGGTAACCCAGAAGCTCAGGGTTATCACTGATGCTTGCAGCTGCCATGGCAACAGGGTTGGTAGGCATCTCTCAAAGAGCCTTTCTTCTTAAGGAGTCCTTGAAAGAATGAGGTATTTAGCATCCAGCATGCACAGGCAGGTTTAGCTGTGAAAACAGTCTGCTCATAAAATGGCTGAAGCTGCTGTTTCCATTTAGTTTCCTATGGCTCATATGTTTTTAGTTCTCTGTTCATGTTACTGTATTCGATAAGATTTTCAATAAGATTTTTATTTTTATGTAATTTATCTTAACTAGGTTTTCAGGACTTTTTAGTGTTCGGGATTTTAGCTTTGCCATTCTCCTTGATGGTACCAGCATTTGCCCATAGCAATTTTCCTTGAAGACTTTTTAACATTTAAACCTTGCTGCCTTGTCTAAGAACAAAGGGGGAAAAAAAAACAAGTGAAGTCAGGGGTCTTTCCATTTTCAGATAAGCGTAGAATTAGTGAGGGTCGTCCCCAGAAAGTTTATTGTGATTTTATATAGCTCTAATATTTTACTTTTGAAGAGTTTATGCTATATGGTCCTCCTCCTCGCTACTGGAGTAGCCAGTATGTGTTCTATCTCTTTGACAAATGGCGCCTCTATGGAGGTGTTCATCAAGGGGGCTATTTAAACTTTATATAGCAAGAAGTAATAAGCACTGCACAGACTGTGCTGTATACAGTCACCATCCAACAAACTCAAGACCTTCATAAGTAAATGTACAAGACTCAAGGCAACCAGGACCCATGAGATGTAGGTCTTATTTGCCCTTCATTGGTGGAGAATTGAGGCATTGACAGGTTAAGTTATACTAACTGAAAGCTATTGAGTAAGCCAGTTTCCAGCTCTGCCACTGGCCTGATATTTTCTACTGAACCCATCTCTTGAGATTTATTCACATAATTATCTTTCTTTTCTAACTATTCTTTTAAGGGACTACACAGAGATAACTTGGGGTGCCCCACTTGAAAATGTCTTTCAGATTTTTAGAAGACTAGATTATATCCTCATATTTCAGTAAGAGCACTGAATCCTCTGACATTTATTATCCTTCATTTGGGTTTTAATGTGTTTTCAGGATCAGGGCTCCATTCTGCTAAAAGATCACTTGCAAATCAATTGCAGATGCCTTTGTGGGTAAAGATGCCGAACGGATTCTGTAGAAAGGCATGATTCATGGCACAGCAGAGATGGAAAGTCAGGCTTTCTGCAGTTATGAAGCATCAGCCACTATTAAACATTTAAGGATAAGTGACAACTCCAAGAAGCATGGGAAGACTGGAGGCAGTGTTTCTGAAAAGCTGCATTGCTTTAGCAGAACTGGAACAGTTATATTTATGGTAGTTAGAATAACTGCAGATACTCTATTTGCCCTTCCTAGACTTGAACAGGAACCTAGGTGCACCTTGTGCACAACAGTGGTCATGTTATAACAAGGATTTTATGTAAATGGTTTTGTACCACATTGAGGTTTTCTGACTGCAGAGGCTGAACTCCTCAAATGTCCCACTGATTTTCTTTGGAAACCCCCATCCACCGCTTAGCTCTGACTCCTTCAGGGGAATGGTCAGGTAAGTTGAAATGATGCACAGTAGAGATGTGGGAAGACAGAAGATGAAATATTTATAATTCCATAATTCCTGTATTGCTTTTCGAAACAGAGCGTGGGGATCTTCATAGATTGAGACTTGTCCTTACGGAATTTTTACATTTCGTATGAAAACAGCCTTCTACTAAGAACTGAATCCAAAGTTACTGAATCCAAAAGAGTCGAGTCACGTACTAGGCCTCTTTCTTCAATCTTGTATCCTTTTTCTCCCCTTGAACAAGTCTGTGTTGCTTCTCAGAGGTAATAGAATCACAGTTCAAAATAGTCTGGCTGTGGGCCACCCTTTATGACTAATTTAAACATATTTGTGAAAATTAAGTTGTTTAAACCTTTGTTTAAATGTGAAAAAGTGAAGTTATGTTCTAAACTGCCTAGACAGTGTTATCAGGATAGCACTTGACTGTCTCTCTGACATGGCATTAGTGCCCCAGAAGCATTGCTAATGTAGCCATTAACTCGTGACTCCGCCGATCTGCATTGAGATCTTTGAGTTGGATTCACCACAGTTCTGATCAGATGTTGTCCCTTGATTCAGTAGGCCAGAGGCTCTTTCCAGCTGCTGAGGACCGGGCCTTTCATTTGCCCATGGGGCTTTTGAAAGCAATATATTTTTCCCTGTTAAATTTCAAAGGAGTTGAAGGGAGGGAAGAGGTTGGAGGAAGGGCTCCTAATTTTTTGTAAAATAGAGCAAAAGTATAAAATCTTTTCAAATGGAGAAGAGTCTGTGGTGTGATCTTCCACAAAAGAAATTTTCTGCTTTTCAGAAAGTGAGAATGAAGGCAAAACAGAGCCACAAGAAGTGAATTCCTTTACTTGGACGTAAGCAAGTGAGCAGTCTTACTGTCACTCATCCTGACCTGCTTTGTGATAACCTGTTTGGTTTCCTATGAAAACATGGTCTGGGAAAGACAGTGGGACACTTTAAGTGATTATCTGGCAGCAGGGTCTGCCCAACAGAGAGCGGCGGCCCTTCAATGCGGCACTCCAGCACTACGAATGCATGCCAAGGCTGGCTGCCTCCAGCCATTGGCAACGTTAGATGGGAAATGTGACATATCCTGCCATGAGTGTACTGCTATAAAAATAACATAGAAGTTATAAGGGAAGTTGGAGCTATTGCATGTGATGACGTACCTAAAATCTTTTAGGTTTAATTATATCTGTTAGGCCTTTTCAAAAGGATTTGCTGAAGATGTTGCCTTTGTCTTATCTGTGAATGTTCTTGCTTATGTCATCTACATTAAATATTTTTTAAACCTTTGCATCGTTTTTATGCATCTGTTTGTTCAGGATAGTTTAAAGGCATTGCTCCTTCTACCTTCAGCTTCTGTGTAATTCTGTAAACAGAATACTTTCATGGAGGTTATCTTGGCATTTGTGTGTGAATGAATTCTCAAATATCCTTCTCTTGATGTTTTTTCTTCCCTGTTCCTTATGTACTGAAAAGGCCTTGCCAAAGATGACTCAAACTCAGTTATCTGCGTGGTTTTCCTCATAAAGAATGCAAGAGATTTGGTGTAGCTCTTTCCAGTAGCACACAGTTTCCAGCATAGGCTAGAATCCGGTGAGAAAGAGAGAGATGAACTTGCCTGTGGGTTATTTCTCTCTTCTGAAGACAGTCCATATAAGACAAAGCGTGGGAACTGTCTGGCCTACAGAAAGACAGTGCTGCTTCAGAAGGAAAAAAGCGTGAATTACAGAGTTACTTTTCCACCGCATCATGTGATGGTATAACTGATCATTTCTACTAAGTGAGGGTAAGGAACAAATGAAATTGGTCTTCTTCTTGCAAATGACAAGATGTATATTTAAAGAAGTATGAGGGGAAGCTTACCCCAGTAAGACTCTAAACCACCAAAATAGAGTTCTGTATTGGTGCTGAAACTGTTTGGATTTGGGATCTGATCCTTGTGCACCAGAACCTATGATCTGGATTTACTCCACTGAATTTTAAACACATACATAAATCTTAAAATTCCTTTATAACCAATGGAAAGGAAAAGTATGCCCAAAGGCTGTTAAGGTCATAGTTGGAGTGAATTTCTTTAAAAATGCCACAGTCTTCTGACTTTTAAATGGTTCTATATGGCTGCAGCCCAAATATCATCCCACCTTGGCTTTTGCTGCAAGAAAGTCACCCCCAAGGTTCTACAGCAAGACCTCTTGCTCTTTCTTTTACCTGAGAGCGTTGGTGAGACCAGCATGCTTAGAATTCCTTGTTTGTCCACACAATATGACAGCATTTACCTAAGTAGCTAATATAGGCACAGCATATACTCTCCAAGAGGTATAATGTCAAAACAAACATCAATAGAGACCAAATTAAAGTGAGTACAACCTGAGGCACAATTTCTGCTTCCAAAACGGTCATGAATTGTATTACTGCCTTTGTTGTTTTATTTAGAGCTTTCAGTTGCATTATTAAGAGGGTATGGTAATGCACTTATAGCACAGATGGAGCAGCACAGAGAAGGCTGTAGTAATAGGAGTATTCTGTCTCGGAGCAGAAATCAGAAGCAAGATTCCCTAATCCTTGTTCTTTATGTCATTTGGCTGAGTGAAGTTGCTGGTTTATATTACTTCTCTGGGATTTACCTTCTATTAAATAGGATATTATTTATTCTGAAATATTGAGGTCTGCAGAATTTTAAAATATTTCATGGGAATGATGCAGCAGATATTACTTTGTGATATTGATCTGTAATGCATGAGTGTTTGTTGCATGAGGATATGCTCCTCACACATGCAAAACCAGAAGATTAATTCAATGAAACTGCTGTTTCCCTTCATGCAAGCACAATTTACACTAGAAGTAAACCTTTCTGCTTCACACACAACATTCAGAAGCTTATTGTGTGTTGTTGTTTTTTTTCTCTCCTTTACTGCAATCTTTCATTATGTTGTTTTAAAGCAATGTGCACATATTTTGATAATGGAACATTTTAAGTACTGTTGAAGAGCTGTCTATATCCTGGAACATTGTGGGATTTTTTGTTTTGTTTTGTTTTTCTTTCAAGCCCAAAGCATAGACAACTGTATATAACTTTGTTTTGTGTGTTTTCTTTTTCTGCTGTATCCCATCACTGTTCTCTGAGGTGAGTAACATAGGTTCTGAATTGACTAGCAGCATGACAGAGAAGAAGGAAACAATACAGCTTCCCAGTAACGGTTTCAGCACAGCAGCGCTTGGCATGGAGCACACAGTGAGTAAGGCAGGAGCATCCTGCTGGTGTTCCACTCTCCCATGCTTGGTCCTGAGCACAGTTCTTTGGCTTGGTGCAGAACTGGAGTCTGCTTTAATTTGTGTTGATTGACACGGTCTCTCAGAGGCTGGCTGGCCACATTGTGGGCCACAAATACACTTCATTCCCAGACTTATGCCCATATTTCACTTAAACCAGGTTGTGTCAGCAGAGGTGCAAGGCTGCTGTTTTACAGCTCCATGAAACCTGTTGATTCTCTCTGAGAACAGACTCTTCAGCTAGTGGACATGTTGTCCATATAGTCACTCCAGATAAAGGCTCTCTGCTTTGAATTATAAATTGATTGCTTTTTGCTTTTCCTGTTGTTTTGTGAATCTGAAAGCAATTCTGCATAGTGCCTAGCCAGGAATGGCCAACTCAGCATTATGGTGTTCAAAAAAAAGCACAGCCAACCTTGGCCTGCTTTACAAACCCTTAAGATACATTAAAGTAAAAGATGTAATGCATGGACTATAAACATCCTAATGAAGCAGCAGTAAGGTGAGGTTTGTGGCAGGAGTCGGAAGTGAAGAAGACTCTGTCGTCAATTCTCCAGCCTCTGATTTACTGTTCCTTTGACTGCTACATGAGAAAAGCATCAGTTAGTGAATTATTCCAGATGTTCTAACTGACAGAAGGAGTCTCCCTGCCACCACAAAGCAGGATTTACAGCTAACAAAACTCCAGCTAGAACAGTTGCATGTAAATCCAGGACTGGAGTCACAGCCTATTCACTACATAGATGTTCCCGAGGGCCTGGATCAATACAAGCTGTCCAGCCCTGGTGGGGAGGAGCAGGCCCTCAGGAAAACTGCACACATGACACAAAAAATGCACTAAAATTCACGCCATATCAAGTTTGCTTTTTCCCACTCCTGGAGCACGGCAGATTACAGTGGATAGATTCCCTCCATCTGTCTTAGATGTGTGAGAATTGCAGAGACAAACATGCGCTATCAGACACGAGAGAAAGATATTAAATCACAGCCTTCTTATAAAGTGTCATAGTTGCATCCAGAATGATATGCTGTAAAGTGCTTGAGCCCACACACCTTTCTTAAGAATGTTAAGCTGCACCACATCATATAGTTTATTGCACACTCATCATATCTACCCAGGAGTGATTTTCTAGTGCTAACAGCATTTTTCTACCTGACTGGCAAGCATAGGGCTTTACTAAGCCCAATGAATCAACATCATTTCAACTTAGAAGCAGACAGAAAGTCTCGATGGCTGTTAGACATTCCCAGCCAGCTTGAACAACTATCTCTGAGTAATCTGTGACTACATTTGAAAAAAAAATTCCTCCCTCTTATTTCTCTTTGAGCTACTTTGTTATTTCACTCTTAGATGTCAATGAAAGCTTATAAAGAAAAGGTAGCTTACTTTCCTGACCTTAAGAAGATCTAAGGAAGCTTGAAGACAGGAATGGTTTTCTCCACTGTTTTCTCCAGCAACGGTTTTCTCCTGGCCGGTGTTATGACAACCACGAATAGAAGATTCTGAATGTGCACATCCTTTGCGTTGCATGGGAGATAACAGTTATCAAAACCTATATAACTGTGAAAATGTAGTAATTATCAGAATGCTGGTACCCAGCTAATCTGGAAGAGAGGATCGGTGTCAGAATTAACAGGTGATATATGGAAAAGAAAAGGCAAATTGGAGGGAGACAGGGTTGATGTTTTCTACACATGGATGCTGCCAAGCACACAGGGAGTTCTGTTAAGAAGTGCTTTTATTTCTCTCCACATTTGCCAAATATTAATCTTGGTCCTGGACTCTGGTGTCTGCCTGCTAGTAGAAAAAATAAACAGAGCAACAATTTCACTGTAAAGTGTATCAAGAGAAAAAACAGCACACATTTAAAAAAGTTAACACCTGTCAAGTCATAAAATGACACAAAACAATAGATAACTACATCTGACCTAAAACACCCATAGTCAGGATGGGCAAGGAAGCTGGATCTTGAAATGCTACATTACTATTTTGTAATCGACGTGATGGCAAAGCAGAGAGTAAACTGCTTTTCCAGAGGTGCTGCCTTGTGTGCTATATACATGAGATGACATGATCTGACAGGTTAGCAAATGCTTCAGCCCTCTAACAGTGGTGATTATCTTCCTTCTCAAAAGAGACAGCAGTGATTTGCTGAGTTTAGAGTAATCCTGTGGGTGTGAGCTATTGTGCTCTCCTACACAGCATCTGTCTGAGGTGCCCAATGGCTGTTCAGGGAGATAAAAACCCTATTCTAAATCAGGTTGTGATCCAGTGTCACGAGAGATATCCTAGGCCGGAAAAAAAGAGGAGGAGGGACAGACTGGGCAGTACTGTGAAGATTAGTAGAGCTAAACCATCAGTGCACACCAGCTGTCACGGTTTGTGGAGCTAACCCACAGCATTGTGCTGCATAGTGCTACACCTCTCAAAATCAGCATCAGGCAGCCTTGTCCAGTAAATAGGCAGCTGGAGAGGTCTTAGTTAGCTAGGGATGGTGGTCTGGCAAAAAAAAAAAAAAGCATAAACACAACTCCATTCACACCCTAAAAGCAGGAGGTTAGATGAGGCACAATGAGGGGAAAGACTCTCTTCCCCAAAATGCCTGAATGCTACGGGTAGTGTGTTTCACAAGGGCAGTTTGTTAACCCTCTGCCACAGCTCAAACTCCATCTGTTACCAACAGTTTGATGATAACGGACAAAGATTGGAGCTTTTGGGGGATAATCGGGGTGGCAGAATACTACTGAGTCTGCCCCACGACTCTGAAATTTCTTCAGCAAGGGAAGTCTCCAGTCTCGTCTCCTCCAGCAAATTGTCCCACCAGTATTGGTCTACATGGCTCATGCAAAAATGTTTTTCCATGATGAAGACAGGTAATACAACCCTTTATAGGAAAAATTGCAAGAACTTGTAATAAGGATTTTGACTTTAGAACTGTGAATGCCTGAATGCCAAGTAAGTAGCACTCTACTTTTTTGATCTCTAGGGATCTCTTTAAATGCTTTGTGTTCTACAGAGAGTTAACATGGATCTTGTGTAGAAAGGAGCATGCGCAGCATGAGTTTGTGTACACAAACATATGTGCATGGGGCTCATAGGTTGGGGGGATTCACAGCAATGGGGTCTATTTATATGGGACAAGGAAAATATGTTTTCTTTGCTCCCTTCAGGAGCAAATGAGCGGCGAGTGGGTGGGAGATGTAGAGACGCATCTGTTTCTAATCTTCTAAGAACTGGATGGCTTAGGGTTACACTGAGAGGAATGTCCCTGTTTTTATGATGCAACATACATGTGCTGTGCTGCAGTTCTGACTTAAAGTGATCCTGGCACATTTCCTGGCTTGTCCATTGTTGCTGTGTTTGGGCAAAGAGCATGGTTCAGGCACACACATAAGCATAACTCACTGCTATGACAGAGACTGAAAAACAGAAGTACACAAGAGGCCAACACCCTAATGTACTTTTTCTTGATTTGTTTCCAATATTGTCTTAGTATTGCACCATGATAGATACCACTTTTGCCTCACCCCAGCCTCCAGATCCATACCACAACTACTCTTTCAATCCCAAATGACCAAACCCTTGTAGAAAGGAATTATGGATTTCTGGCAGCACTGATGAGTTACCAATGGCTATCTCATGTGGGAAGAATAAGCCACAGGAGCAGGTGGGATGAGGGCTGGGCAATGCTCCAGAGAACTGTCGCTTGTAGCAGTTTGAATACTAGAGAGAGAAAAAGACCTGGAAAGAGCACTGTAGACAGAGGGAAGAAACAATATAAATGAATAAACAAGGATAACCAGACAGAAATGCAGTAAACTCCTAAATGTCTGACTGTACAAAGAAGAAAAGGAATTTTGTTCATGCAGATATGAACTTTTCAACTAAAGTAATTCACGTTGAAGAAAAACAGATCAAAGAAAACACTGATATTAGTCAGCTGAATTTTAATATGCTACTGAGTGAAGACTAAGGAAACTCTTATAGATGACAGTAGAAACATTTTCTACAGATCAAAGTTGAGCTAGAGATAAAAGAAAAACAAACTAACATTTTGTATTTTTTTCCCATGCCCCAATATAATATTCCACACAAGATTCGTGAAGAGATCTCTTGGCCTTTTTGATTGGGAAAATCATGTTGCTTTATATGAACTCCTTATATTTCAAAAAACATTCAAGTTGCAATAGTCCCTAGCAAGTTTGCTACCAATTTCCAAAACACTGGAATTGGGTAGATGGTAAATTTAACAATGAAAATAAACCAGACACTTTTAGTTCCTTATGGTGCGTCCCAAATAGCTTATAAAACACAAATACTTCCTCAGTCATTAGGGATGAACAGGTCCCCTGGTATTCTAAATAGAATGCAAAGTGTGAACCAAGATGGGTAATAAATTGAATTAATGTGGCAAAGACATAGGCTCATGTCAAACTGATGTTAAGGGACTGACTTATATTGAACTTCTCCTTGGAGACAGCAACATAGAGAAATGTTTCTAACACAGCTACCGAGCAATCAGTTGCCATGCTACTGTATCTAAGTGGCATCTAAGTGGCAGACATAAAGGAAAATCCTAGTTCTCTCAGTGTCTCTGCTTTGAATGCTAACAGGAGGCTCGTGCAAGTTCCTTGGAAAACTTTTTCCTTGGGTCCTGACTTGGGCTCACCTCTATAGAACCAGAGGACAGTGAGGACATGCAACATAGTTGTATCTCCATGTCACCGTGACCCACTCTTGTGGTGACTACTTCATTCTCTGAATCTGCACCACAGGAGAGCTGGATGTGAAACTCAGCCATGTGCTCAATGCCTTTTGTGCCCTTCTGCATCTGAACACTCCTTTTTTTTAGTTTTTATTTTTTGTTGATGAATTGAACCCATTTAGCATCTAACTAAAAGTGGGGGGGTGGGATTTGCCACATTAAGCTTTACAATAGGAAATATAAAGAATATTAGGAAATCTTTTGAAATGGAAGAGGGAAGAAAGTAATGAATGGAGAAAACATATCATAGAAAGGAATGGGAAAGGCAGACAAAAAGAGTGATATGGTGACTGGAAGTTAAGAAAGCGTTCCTGTAGAGTTGGAAGAATGAAAATAGAAGTGGACAATAGTCCCTCCTTCATCTGGAACTATATCTTACTGTTTTTCCATAAATCAGGCAAAATCGTACAGAAATTCCAACACTTGAGGGAAGCAAGACTGAGGTTTTATTTCTTGAAACCATGAGATTCAGACCAATGTCCATAATGAATTTTTAAATCTGAAATGTCTGATCCCCACACTACCTATTTTTCCGCTATCCAGATATGTACTTTTATGACTCTAGTGTTTTCTCTTCACACTTAAGCAATTATAAAAATGTTGCAGGTAGTGACAAACTCACAAATGAGGCTACAGTTGCAAATGTACACATTCTTTTTGACTCCAAATATTTTGGGTCCCACCGATTATCAAGATGGCTTTAACACAAGCACTTGACTAAAAACAAGCGATGTTTTTTCCATAAGCGTCATGAGCAGCAGTTAGAAATGTCCTTTACTGTCCACCTCTCTCCACAATTTTGTGGGTCAGTTAAGGTTCATCCTGAGCAGTGCCAGTGCAGAAAGAGCAGTGGATGAGCCTGAATTTACTCATTCTAGGTGCTCCTGCAGGAGCTAGAAACCGATGATCCATGAAAACGCTAGCAACCGCGTATGACAGTTGTTGTGGTCTGTTCTCACCTTTCTTTTTGTACCATAAAGTCCTAAGGTGACAAGTTGACTAGACAGAATATCCAGAAAAGAGTTCTTTCTATGTGTTTAGAAAAGTCTCACACCTCTCCATTTCATATCACTAAACTAGAGAAAAAAAGTAGGAGTCTGGTACAGAAAAAAAACGGGAAAGCCACCAGAGTGTCCATGACTACTTTTATAAACAGCAAGAGAAGCTGCTGCTGTGGACAGCACATGTTCTTATACCCAAAGGATTTAGGATCTAATCAGTGAGGGTGGTTAAAAAGTTGCTATATAGCCCACACAAGCTGGTCTACCATGTGGGACTATCCCATGTCGGCATTATCCTGCTGGTCTATGTGGTTCCCCTGCACAGTTTCAAGGAAATGGTGAAATTTTTACATGGGCCAGTTTTACACAGGCTTTGAATTTGACCTGCCATTGACATTCCATTTGACGTGGAATGGATAATTTCAGGCCAGAATAAAGCCAATACGACTACTTTCTTATCATTTCTATTGCTGACGGCAATAGGACCACAGCATGCGAGCTGTCTCTTTTGGGCCCAGACAGTGCCCTTGTCTCACCATCTCCTAATAGCATTAAACTTCACAGGTGGCGTGCGTGCAGCCGAAGTGCTGCTTGCCTACAAATCTGGTTTGTCTCTCTCACAGGGGGTGTCAAGCCTCTAAGCCATCTTGTCAGGGCGCAGCAGGGCCATCCAGGGCATGGCCTCCACCCATCTCATCCCTCAGCATCTGGAGTTGTTGAGCAGAACTGGGTTGGAGACCGGGGCCTTGGCACCACTCCTTGGCAAAGGTCCCTTCCCAATGAGGAGCCCTTGTAGCCAGGTCCAGCTCTGAAGAGCCACTCAGAGTTGACCTCATAGGGTCGGCAGAGCCCCATGAGGGGACGTGTGTTTTGACTCAAGGGTGCACAAAACCTTAGGGGCAACTTTAGACAAAAACATGGCTTCAACTACACTCTCTCACTATATGAAGCTTTCATACAGCAAAGAAGAGCAGTCAGGGTGAATGTTCTGACCTCTTTCATGCAGCTGTGATGAGCAGAGTGCGTGGCCCAGTGACAGGTTACTAACAGGTATATACTTATTAGAAAGTGCATTATTCAACCTGTATGACATACAGCTCAGTGCTTTCTCACAGCATTTAAAGTTCTGGCCACTTTGTGGGAATGGGAAAAAAAAAAAAAAAAAAAAGAAATATTGAAATCCGCAGTGTCATTAAGATATGACAATCCTACATTTTGGCTGGTAAAAAGTATCCAAAGAAAGTTCTGGAGAAAGTCATCATGTTCTTGCCGGACTGCAGCAACCAGGTACAGTGCATGTCCAGCCAGGAATACTGCAAAAAAGACCTTCACCCCACAGTGGGCTGAAAACAGCTGACACAGATTGATTTAAGTAATATGCTATTAAAGCTATTCTCAATGACTGTAGACTATTATGTGGCTTTATACTTAGCATTTTTAAAATGAATGTTATTTAATTGATGGAGCATTATAACTCTGTTATAACTATTACTGTTGCCCATATTGTGACAACCTGAATACATAGCTGTCATTACGATAATACCAATACACACACAGATATAAGAAAAGGAACAGAAAGGTTACTGTTCATGGCATAGAAACTGCATTTCAGCCTTAACAGCACCAGTTCGAATTATACTGCTAGAACACAAGTCACATCATTATTATTTAGTGGAGTGACTGCATGGATGCATATTTCTAGCATTCTATTAACTGCAGTTCTTACCTCTTCCAAAAAAGCACCAGTCCCATAGTACTCCATATATCAATGCACTGATTGCAGCTTGTCCCTATACTTCTTACTCATTTTCTATAATCTTTCTATCTGGATCTGCAGCTGTAAAAGCAGAGGACATCAGAGGACATGCTACTACATTATGACCCACTGAAGAGAAGATGACTTGAGGATATTTAAATCAATGTTCCATACAGAGTGTTCTGAGTTGGCGAAAGGTCCTTATACATTTACCTGTCATGAGACTGCCATATATTAATGTAGCACTGGTGATATGTTTCAGCAATCTTTTCTTCCTTTGCTGATCACATACACCTAATTCCTTTTTATTTTGACTCTTCTCAGTGTGTAAATTCTAATTTGCAAGCTTAAAATTTTTGTGAAGATAAAATTTTATAAATATTATATCTCTCCTGAAAGAAGATTATTTTACATCCACTTAAACAAATTATTTAGATAATATTGAGCCTGCTTCAGGTTAAAGTTTTTGAGATGTAAATGCATTTTAATATGTACTTCTTATAGCATGTATATTATAAATATTTGTGCTATTTTAGATATTTTAGAAGTATTTCAGCAATACAATAAAAGACATACTGCACTACTGAAGGACATGTGATCTCTGTGGGTGCCCCCAATTCTGGCCTTAAGCCCAGAGGGCTTCCCTGTAGGGGAAACTAAAACAACAGGGCATAGTGGGGGAAAAAAAAAGAGTGGTACCTGATCTTATAATTTTATACTCCATCTCATCCTCACATGTTGTCAGGATGTGGTAAAGTCATGCACCTAGGGAGAACAGAATGCCAATGGGGCATGCTTCCCAGTTAAACTGTTGTGAATGTTAAAATAGCACCTTCCACAGTAGGAATCTCTAAGGTTATTTTAGTCTGAATGTACTTCAGCTGTCTGTTGGAGAGTGGGGAGAGGAACTGAGTGGGGATCGCCCCTGAGAGGAAAATGGGTGAAAATATTGCTCTAGTATAGTAAAGAAAGACAGAGATAAGAGGATGACAGTGCAGAGTGGAGGAGCCAAAAACTGCAGGAGAGAGGATTAGGAGCTTGGGGACCATTAGGAGATAGCAGAAATTATTTGTTTGCACAGGTTGAGTCATTAAAAGTAGAGGAGAATGAAAGCAATAGATGGGAGAAATGATTTCACAGTCACCAGACTGCCACTGGACTCCACAGGAACTGAGCGCCAAAACCAGCTGCTTCTCTTGCGAACAAGAGTCTATCACAGTGAGACACGGGGTTCCAGGCTGCCCTGACCTGGAATCATAGCAGCAGGGAGAAGCCAGCAGCAACGACTCCTATGAGAGCATCATCTTGCCGTGAAGAGGAGCAGTGGCTGTACTGAGTTCCCAGTTCATCAACGTAGGGAAACCAAGGCTCTGACTCTCTGTGTTGAGGTATCACCAGACAACTGCCCAGCAGCGTTTCAGCTCTCTGAGAGTCAAAGGATTTTGGATTGCAACTCTCAGTGTGTTTCAACGATTTCCAGTAATGCACCCTCTGAGCACCAGCATGTACACAACCTCAGGTGCTGCTGAGTCATAATTCAGTAAGCGCTCTGATCCAGGAAGTCCTTCCTTTTGGTAGACAAGCTCCCTCTCACCTGCTGACATGAGAGAATGCTGAAAAATCTGGCTTTTTGGACAGCATGTACAATTGCCATGGAAAATAACCACCACGGTAGACAGCCCAGTTGCTGGTGGTAAATGGTCTGACCCTTCTCTAGATTTGGCTAAAAAATGTTGCTGAAGCAAATGCAAAGGGTGCAAAAATACCTGAGAATGAATGTAGGAGACAGGAGGCAGGGTGCACTGCAGAGCCAGCCATGAAATCAGCATAGACAGTCACCGCCTGAAGGTGTGTGGATGGGAGTCCATTCTTCAGAAGGCAGATTATCTCATTTTCAAAACTTATTGGAGATGTGTGTAGGTATGGCCCAGAAATTCTGCTAAAGGACCACTGTCCAACTCCTGCCAGAAAATGAAGAGGAAATTTGGGGGAATGTGTAACTCATAGTGTTGAGCAGGTTGATGAAGAACATAAGGCTAGGTCATGCTCAACATTGAAGGCATCTCTGCATTGACTTTGGTGGCTCTTAGATTATTTCCATTACATAGCTTATTTTCATTCCCCACAATGGGAACATTTTGCATTCTGCAATGGCAGTCCATGGTGACTTCAGAAGTCTCCTTCAGGTGTAATTTTTGTTCAACAAGAAATATGGTTTCCTTTGCTGCCAAGCTCTACCTTTACCAGTGCTCATCTTTAGGAAATTTGTTGGAAACTTACTATATACATGTGGAAGGTAGTGATTTAAAACGGTCTGAATAATAAAAACAATTAGTAAATGTTATTAAACTAATCATTTGTAAAAGGACCCTGAATACCAACTTTAATGCAGGCTATTATATAAACCTTGAAAATAGAAGTTTATATACTGGAAATGCTGACAAAACCTGAAGTACAGTGTTATGACCAGCTAATTGAATCCATATTCCTCTGCATTCAGGGAGTCAATAACTATTAGAAGCAATGGGCATTGCCTTAAAAGCCCAATGCTCATTTCATGCAAGGGAGGTTCTTGTGGTAAAAGCCCAGTTATGAGACAGTGTAGGAATATGTGTCAGACATGCAAAAGAATCATATCCAAAACAGTACAAAGGTTCACACTACAGCAAACTCACAACCTAGCCCTAAGAAAACGCCATCATTTTTTCTTTCTCTTTGATTAGGATGATAAATGATCTGAACCACCAGGCTCCAAAATTGCCAGGTCTGAGGATCTTAAGCTGAGCAAAGCCATACTATTGAACACCAGCATCTTAATCAGAGTGTGAACATGCCAGGGAGCGATGAGGAGAGCAGCAGCAGGCAGTAGCTGCACTGGTGTAACAAGCCTGACTTCTGACTTGTTGCTTACTCACGCATGAAAATGACGCCTTATGATATCAGGCTGCTACTCAGTGATAACCCCAGGAGCGACCAGCTGGTGTAGAAGGAACCTCAGCACGGTCTTATGGAAGCAAATACACCATGATGCCGTGACTGCTCCTAACCCTGAGCTGGGATCCAGGTGCCCTTTAGCTAGGTTGCCTGAAAGGAGAGTGGTATGTGTCATCAGAGAAGCTGGTGCCAGAAGATCATTAAGCACAATTATTTGCTCTTATGAGAGGAAGCTCTGCTCATTCTTAACAGGAAGCCCACTGAGGCCATTTTCACTTTTTTTTTTTTTTCCTTAGCTAAACTCTGTCACTTATTGCTTCTAAGAGCACTCAGTGTTGGGGTCAGAGGAGGACACTGTGAGACACTCTGCACATATTTGTGTGTGTGAATTTTTCAAAGTGCTAGAGGAAGAGGGAGGAAGAGAGAAACGGGGAAAAGAAACTAGAACCGTTAATTAAATACCATGCATACTCCAGGAATCCCCAGCAAAGGGATTTGTGTATCCTACTCATTTCACTATTTGCAGCTACCTTCTGTAAAACCCTAAATCATGCTCACATGGTGGTGCTTACACGGTGGATCCAGCAACGTACTTAAGCACATGCTAACTGCAAGTATATGAAAGCTTCCTTTATAACCACTCATACTCGAATATAAGGATATTCTTGAGAAATTAATTGGGCTGGGATGTAAGACAGGAAAGTATTTTGAAAGCTCTTACAGGAGGTCAGTCTCCCTTCATGATCACCTCATCTGTGCTGCTAGCCATTTTTGAGGGTTTAGCACTTTGTCTCTAACTGCTCTTCTTGCTGGTGATAGTTTGTCTGAGCTGCATTATTGGATTGGTTTCTGCCTCTGGGTTGCTTGTAATCACTTTGCTTTGATTGTTCGTTATTTGCTTGACGTCTGTGGCAAGCAAAGTCGCTATTTTTTTTTCTAATGCTCCCTGACTGAAGGCTGAATTGCATAAAAAGAAAAAATACAAACCCATCATGTTTCTGGCATTTTTAAAAACATATTGATAATATTTTTAGAGAACTAACATCTTCTCTGACCCCATCAGGCCAAAAATACAGCCAAATGAGCCCTGTTGTGATGAAATACGTGACAACTCCAGGACTGGCAGACAAACTTACAGTAGTCAGTATATTATATGAGAAAAAAAAACAAAGTGAACCCCTAAGCATTCAATCAGAAGAACACATCCTGCCAGCTAGCCACATGAACAAAGTAGCAGCTGCATACAGCAGCACACATGGGAGGACCAAACCAGCCCTGGTTTTCTTCTACCAGCGCCAAGGCCTTGGACATTCAGGCTGGTGGCTGCCACTGAGATAGCGCCTGAGGAAACCAGCAGCACAGCGGGGAGGCAAACAGCACCCTGAGCAGCTGCAGTGATGATCCCACCTCTCGCTGAAGTAGTAGGAGACTGACCTAGTTCGGCTTCTCCTCTCTTCCCCAGCTGAACTTTAGCCCTTATCCTATATGCTGGCCTTGTCCCCATAAGGCCACACAAGCTCCTATCATAGCTTTAGCTTTCTTCATAGGAAATCTCCTCAGTTTAAACAGAACATGTATCTTTTTAGTGATTGTCACTTTTTCCACCATAGAATTTTTTTTTACCCAGTGGTGGACTCTTTGAATTTTGTAACCCGTATAGTCCCTACAGGGCAGAGTGAGAGGATAAACAGGCCAATCACAATGAAAGCAGTAGAGAGCAACAGCAAGCCTGTATTGAACGTTGTTTTCTCCTCAGTATTTCTAAAGAAGAGGAAGGCTGCGGAGAGGGAGGGCTGAGGGACAATATCAGACATACGGGGAAGGAGGGAGACAAAGGAAAGAAGTTTTAGCAGGTTGGCTGGTCAAAATGTGCAGTGCAGATGGGAGAGTGCAGATGGAGCGTTTTCACTGATAGACCAAGAAATCAAACATGCTTGAAGTAACTTGGAGTGGCAGCCATTTCCTTGTATTGCTTATTAAGTATTGTATGAGCAAGTTCTTAAAGAAGTGGACTGTGACTTCAGCGATGCTTTGGGAGCCTGCACATGTTAATAGAAACAGTCACCCTAAAAATCTGCTGCAGTAACCTCTTGCCCTGCACAATGAGCTGAAATATTTTTTCAGCGCACGTTATGATTGACAGTCCATCTAGGATCAACTGGGAATTAAACCATGCTCTTTAGCTTAGCAATCAAACTTGCCCCTAGTGCTGTTGCAAAACATAAAAGTTCTGAAGTCAGATCTGTCTCCCTACTTGGCTGTAGCAACAGTGTGAGAAAAGAGAATAAATGCTATATGCAACAGTGACATTGACATGCAAGCAAGGGGGAAGGGAATCCATAAAAAGCATCACAAAAATTTTCTAGGTACTGTATATCAAGTCCCCTTATTAGAAACACTGAAATGACTGAGCAGTCCCTGCCGCACGTTTCCTGTAAGGACCTGCCAAGAATTTCCAGTCTAATTAACCTTTAAGAGAGTCACTATGAGGCCTTAATATCCTTTCTGCTGTGAAGGGATTTGTGGCTGGGTATTCCCTCGCCTCTATGGGAAAGTAGATGCTCCCACTCAAGACCTGCTGGCTCCCATGGGATCACGGTCTTGCACAGAGGAAGTTAATGTGGTTACAAGCCTCCTTGAAGAGCAACCGAGCAGAAAAATGTTGCCATCTCTCCATACCTGTCCCTCAAGAGAAAGATCTTGTGAAAATTTCTTTCATTGCTTTGTCCTGTTTTGTGCTTCTTTTCTTTTGCTATGGGAGACTGTGACCTGACTTAAGACTGACTATTAAGATATATGTTGGATTCTGCTCGTGACACAGGTATTCTCTATCCATCTATCTGTCTGTATTTTTCTGAGGCAACTGTCCCTGTCATAAGAAGAAAAACAACTTTTGAAAATAACTTCTCTTTCAGATTTTCTGAGTTCCAGTATAGACATTTTCCTACCTCTCACTTTCTGATTTTTATCCTGCTGCAGTAAGCAAATGGGAGTTGGAGAAGTCACTAATGGCTAATTTAGACTGGCAATTAGGAGAGAGAGGGGCAAAATTTAATGAGCTGCTCTCAGTCTTGAAAATTAGCACTGCTATTTCAGCCACTGGCTTTTTCCATGACTAGGATGAATTCCTTTCCACTACAAATAGATCTTCCCTTGTGTAAAATGAATAATTGCAATGCCTTATCAAACTACACATTCTCAGGATTTATTAATTAGGATATTAATCAATATATTTTGGAAAGGAAAGCTTGGAAATTTTACTTTGACATTCTAAAGTGTGTCTGAACACTTTCTAACTTCCTATTCTGGTCATTTCAAAATTCCCATCTCAGGTGAAAGAAATCCTGATCTTAGGAGAAGACCACTATAAATTCAGTGATAACACAGGCTCAAAAAACACCTCAACAGATCTATTTAAGATACTACCATTATGCAGATTCACTTTGGGACAGCTAGAAAATCTATTCAGTCTGCAAATATCTGGAATCCCACACCATCAAGGGCTATGATATATTTTGATATGCAGTGTCAGTTGATTTCCTTTTATTTTTTTTCTCTCTCTTTTGTATCATCAGCTGCAAAAGCAAAGGTTAAAAATAGTACTAGCTTCCATTAAAAACATCTTTAAAAAGATCCTTCTTAGCAGTTCTCAAGTACAAGACAACCCTCCTCTGAAGAAATGAAAGGCTCATAACATTGCTTTTCACTTAAAATCTGCAGCTGCAGACCCTTGTTTGCATCTATCTCCATGAGAAAGTAGTTTGGAGTAGTTTGATTTATAAAATCAAAATGGTGGAGCAAACCTTACTTTCATCTGTTGTTGGGTAAACAAGGCTCTCCACTTTGAGAACAGAGACTCAGTGTATGGGATTAAAACACTCCAATCTGCAATTTCCACACAACTGTCCCAGAAATAGCTCTATATTCAGATAGATGAAAACCTCGGAGGTTTCACCCTTGTTTAATCTACCAAAACCCAAAAATGATGGAGACAATTCTCCTTTGACTCAAGCTCAAAAATCAGTTTGGGGCAGAGACTGCTAAATGATGGTGATGAGAGTACCTGCAGTGCTTTTTATGACTGAAAATGGCTGGACCTGAGAGCTTGATACAGCAAAGGACCATGTATGTCAAAGAGAGACAAGCACAAGACCAGCCAGCTTTGGAGTGCTCTGTACAGTGTATCCTCATGCCCATCTCCTTCCCTCCTCTCTGTGCCTTGCCATCTCCTACCAATGCCATGCTTAGTCCACCAAGGAGGCTGACCACTCCAGCCAAACCTTCAAAAGTCCCAATTACCTGGTGATGTAGGGGTAGAAATCTGCTTCATTTACCCTGTAAAAGCATAATAGAGAAACAACCACCAAGTACTCTCTTATGTACTTTTTGGTGACTGAGATATTCTTATGACTTATCTGTTTATATTCCTTAAGGCTTTCACCGGCAGGAAGAGAAATAACCAATATCAAAAAGGGATGAGACTGAGGACTAGAACAGATGCATCAGATGTCAGAAAAGAAGGTAAATGTTCTCACTCTCCTTTTCAGAGTTGAGGTGGAAGACAAAGACACCACATCACATATAAAGAGGGTAGATGACAGATCCTGTGTTTTTATTAGTGTCCGTTCTTACAGAAGCAGGCATGAGCATTTGAGTCTGATTAAGACTGTTAAATAGAATCATAGAATCACAGAATGCCTAAGGTTGGAAGGGACCTCTAGAGGTCATCTAGTCCAACCCCCCTGCAC
>JAWLRI010000379.1:2221574-2232170 GCA_034781795.1 Crypturellus tataupa | reverse complement strand
CTGGACACAGTGCTCCAGATGTGGCCTCACCAGGGCTGAGTAGAGGGGCAGGATCACCTCTCTCAACCTGCTGGAGAGGCTCCTCTTAATGCACCCAAGTCAATACCTGAGTCAAAGTGACTCTGGTACAAGTATGTCATTTCAGGAAACTGAAATTAGAAAGCTTGAAATCAATCTCCCTTTCCCGTTTCCCTTGCCAGGGCTCACTGTCTGCAGAGACTCTCACAGTGAGCAAGAGCATGCCATCAAGGCTGCAAGAATGACAACTATTTCCAAAGAAGGATCCAACTGCCTTTGAAACCTACCCTGGAGTCTCAGAATGTAACCTGTCTTGGCCAAAGAGCAATTCCAGTTCTTTGCTGGGTGGAAGTTGTAAAGTTGTGTCACTGGAGAAGTTCAGGGGTTTGAAGTTCACATGAGTCATTTAGGATAATGGTAAATGACTGATAAACTAGCTATTCCACCAAGAGATTCCACTGAGCTTGCAAGTTAGCTCCATTCATACAGAATCTGAAGATAGTGGAAATAATGACAAAGTAATTTAAGTGAGTGGGCCTCTAGTAGGAGAAACTGCCTGAGATAATTTTAGTTTATATTTCAGAACTCAGTCCAAAGCTGTGAGCTACAGCTTTTTTTTTGGCCCGTACAAATGACTTTTCTGTTAAGATTTTATTCCTAATTCTTGTTCTGAACTTAGAGCAAAGACTGATGAAAAGTGGTAGAATATAGAGGAATCTGGACCATATTTTGATTTGTTTCTTGCTCTTTTTTTTTCTTTTAATAAGAGCGGGAGACCTATTTTATATGTAATACCATAGAAGAGAATTACTGGTTTTGGTTAATTACACAGTCCTGTGATCACTGGCCTGTTCACCATTTTAAATTCTCTGTTTCAAAGTCTTCCTTCTAGAGTGGCTTAATGTAGCTAAGCAGATATGTGACAGATATTTATAAGTAGCATGAAAGTGAATAAAATAGAAGTCAGATAAATTAGGAGTCTAGGGATGTTAGCACTATTTCTTCAAGAGGGTTCTGCTATGTGGGGAGTTTACTGACTGGCAGTTTATTTCTAGTCTGTCTCTCCCACACTATTCACTATTAACTATAATTAGCCTTTACGATGGCTAGGTTTATAAGCATTATATGTGAACCTTTACCTCAAACAGCACATCTTCCACACACATCAAATATATCACTCATGCACTGTTGGCAGGAGGAGACATTTTAGATAACATACAAGCATTTAGGACCTCTTTAAAAATTAGTCCCTTCATATGCTAGCATTGTGTTTTTATTCTACAAATATAAAAGTATTTTTGTTGTTATCTTTCTGAAATAATCTGTTGTATAGATCAGATGTTTTAGAAAGACTATTAATTGTATTGCTTAAAGCTTTGCTAGGAGACAAGGTTGGTGAGATAAGAGCTTATATATAAGAGAATCTGATTTCCAGAAGAATCTTCCCAAATGGCTTTTATAAGCTCTTAAACATATGAAGGAAAGTCTGGATTTTTTTTTCAAGAAAATTTAATGGTCTAAGACCTAAGCTTTTGTTCTTTGTTGGGAATTTTAAAGAGAAGTTATTTTCATGGCTAATATGCATGTGGATTGTTGTTTACAGCACATCAGAATACAGACAGCATTGTGCTGGAGATCAAACATCTCACAGATTTTATGAACATTGCAGATGTCACTTATGATCCTAGGAATCATCTTTGGACAAAATGCTCTTGCTGTTGATGTAATCTGGCCCTTGGCTTCTAACAGTATAGGCAAGTTATTTATAAAGTACAATAGACTTTTGACCAACATCCTTGATATAAATGTCAAGTGCCCCACAGTATTTTGTGCTATTCCTAAAGAAATTGTCCATTAAAACCATCCACATGAGAGACTGAGGTTTCACAACACTCCTGAAAGAAATTACATCCTCCTAGAAAAATAGAGAAAATTGGCTGACTTATATAGACCATATTGACTTGCGGTAAAGTTACCTTCTTAATTAACTGCTTTCCTGTGCTACAACTGAGGACAGCCTGTCTAAAAGATAGAGGGACATAGAAAGTTCATCTAGCTTACTGTCTAGTCCCTCCAGTAAAGCTAAGCAGGGCTGTACAGATGGACAAAATTAAAATGTATAGAGAACATAAATGATGAAAAATCTAGGGCAATAGAGAAATGTAAGAATGGAAAAATGTTAGGGGATGTTAATCCTATAGCTGCTCCTCAGGTTGCATGTGGAGGAGAAATCCTACTTTATTCTTTGAGATGCACTGAGCAAATATAGCAGGGCATATAAGGAAATGTGGGTCTCTCGCACTCTGATTCTTACTATGGAAAGTGGCAGATGCCTAATAGTCATGGTCAAACCTTTCAGCTTTAAGGGCTTGGGTACAAAGTCATAGAAAAAATCTCTTTATCTTTTCCCCTTCTCACAAAAAGTGCATGTGCAATATTCCCCATGCTCCCCACTCCAGATCATCCTTCGTTTAGGGAAAATGGGCCTCTTTATCCTGAAGACCATTCCCCATTCAAGGTAGGGCAAGTAGAGGTCTCTTGAGCTCTCTCTTTTTCTCCTCTTCTTCCTTTTTTCCATGTCAGTCCTGAAATAGATAGACTCTTACCTATGCTCCCCAGGCTACCAAGTCCAGGGATCCAGGGACAGTTGTGCATTCTTCAGCCTTTTCTTTTTCCACAGGTAGTGGCAACTTGGGCTACTCTGATAAAGTTGCAATCAAGTGTTCATATTCATGTGAAACAAAAATTTCTTGGCATTTTTTGTTCTTTGGGGTATTTGAGAGTGTAATTTGTCCTTTAATATCCATTTGATTGCACTGTTGTTTGCACATATATTTGGTCTCCTACTGTAGCTATTTTTCTGACCTACACCTTCCATTGACATTCCTCTCCATCTTAATTCTGTTCATTTAGACCCATTATTTCTTTCCCATATTTCCTGGTCACCACACAGTTATGTTTTTGTCTCATATTTAAAGTGCACAGTTTGTGGGGTGGATTCAGTGTTTTTGATCCCTGTTTGTACAGCATCTAGCACTGAAGTTCTAGTTTACAGGTGTCTTTCTAAGTGCTAAAACAATAAGAATAGAAATCCTCATAAGTATACTAAACTCCAGTTTCTTTACCCCTATAGCTCAGCATGATGTCTAATTTTAGTAAAATTAATTTGTTCAAAATGATTTTAATACTTACTTTCATTGCCTTTGACAGAGAGAACCCAAAACACTTTGCAACTCTACCATTGTTTATGGAATCGGAGAGACTGTATGAAAATCCAGATAGATTAAAAACATGTCTAAAATTCACAGCCTTTCTGTAATGCCATATCATAGATTTATAATCTTCCCTAAGGAAACTAAATTAATTTTCATTTTCTTTTATTTCTTTTTTTTTCCTTTTTTTTTTTTAAACAAGTGAGACAGGGATAATAAATAATCCTTTCTAGTACCTCTAGAGATAATTGGCTGAAAAACTATAGGGTGATAATTGTTAACCAACTTGAGGTCATTTCAGCTGAACATTAGCACCACTGAGGCATACTTCTGAGTAACAAGAACATGCCCTTCAGATAAAGATTAATTAAATGAAAAACTTAAAAGAGAAGGAGCTAAATTCACAGCACAGTGTACCTTTCAGAGGATTAGAAGTGCCAGTGTTTTAATGGGAAAGATGTGCTTCTGATTTAACAGATTGTCCAAGGCTTCTGGCTCTTGTATGCATATTCCACAGCCAAAAAAATTGTTTGAGGGAAAAGGTTTTAAGGAAAAGAAGGAGCTGCTCAACTTAAGAGAAAAAAAGAAATGAGGCAACAGATAGTTTCTTACAAGGAAAGTATCTCACAACCTGTACTTCCAGGTAACTTTTCAGTTACCAGGCTGATGTTTCAGCTGAAGAAGACCGGAGGGGCCAGGAGGATCATAGCATCTGCTGCTGCTGCAACTCCTGCTGAATTCAATAGCTTTTGCCACTGGCTGCAATGAGATCTGGAAATCACTGTGTTCCTCACTGTGTTCCTCAAAAGAAGATAATTGCTGCATGATGAGGGACCTGCCAAACAAGACACTGTAGTTTCTTACAATGGGCTTGAAGGGATTTGCAAGCCAAATCTTGCCTTATGAATTTCTTGCAAGCAAGACACACCCTGTGGCTCCTGCTTCTTGCAAATCCTGCTTAGTCTTTCCAGAGTCTGACTGAGATCATGCAGAGACACTTTTGGCTGCTTTGTACGCTCTGTGCAAAGGGACTATGCTCAAAGGAAACCATGCCTCAGAAATAATGGATATAGTCTTCCTTTTTAAGTTCACCCTGAATTTGGCTATTTAAAAACACAGTACTCTCAGTCATCCTGAGATGAGGTTATTTGTGAGACTATTTTCCCTGTGGTTTTCTGGCTCTAACAAGATTCTAAGTCACAGAACTCAGCCAAGTAGTGAAACGAACTGATTTGGTTAGAAATGGCGTCAGATTAGTTTTTAGAAATAAGGATATTTATTTTATGACTATATCCAGTAATGAGGGATTAACATGAGCCCCAATTTCAGGGATGAAGAGAATTCTCTTGTCCAGATACCCTCGCTGACCTTTCCCAGTTTTCCTGCCCGAGTGCCTTCTGCTCTCTCAATGGTGGTCCTCTCTGCACTAATTCCTTTTAAATCACTATATAATGGAAAACAAGTTTCTTTAGGTTCGCTCGTACTCTCTGTGTCAAACTGTAGCCTCTTAGTGAAGCAGAAAGTGCCTCAGACTTCCTCTAGTTTACCAAGTAGATGTGCTTTGTGTGTTCCCCACAACCTTGATCTTTCATTTACCCAGATCTAGGACTTGCCTGGAGTACACTACAACAGTCTGTGGGGCTTTAGGTTGTATACCTCTCCTGTGCACCTCTCCTGTGCCATAAATATAAGATCTGGGAAGAGAACAAGGGCTGTCTCACCCAGATGAAGTCAAGATGTAGCCAGAATGCCCCACACAACACCTGTCGAAATATTCATCTGCAGAGGCAGTTTGCCTCTGTCCTGGTTATAGAGGAGGTACCTTTGAAGGTCTGTGGAGGGAGAACCTATCTATTTCACATATTGCCTAAGATTCAGATGTCTGTAGTGGTCAGACTGAATCCAATCCCTAGTCTTGTTTCTTCCAAAAACAGGATTAGGATTGAAGGCAAAAAGAAATTGGTTACAACCTTCTTTTTTTCTCTGATTTGGGAGAGTTCCTCTTTAACTGAAAGGTCTCTTCAAACCCTGTCCATTCCAAAGGGGCTGTCACGAGCACAGCTAAAACAAGTTCTTCAAAACTTAATGTGCAGAGTTGGCCATACAGCCCTCCATAAATTATAGAAGGGAAATATACTGCTCTGTTATCCTGACCATATTGTTTAAAATTGGCATTCCAGTCTTCAGAATAGGCAATCCAGAAGCCAACTGCATGTGGAAGTCACATCTCCTTGATATAATAATCTCTCAGAAGTTTCTCTTGTCTATTTTTCCATGCATGTAAATGTGATGTGGGTTTCAATTTCACATCTTCAAGATACATATTTAGGATATTAGAAGACAGAAGAGCAGTAACTAAGAGCCATCCTGTCTTGTAAAACACCCAAACTTCTTCATTTCCTCACCCTCTCAGAAGCAGGTAAATCACTGCACTGCAGAGAAAGAAGATAGAAATCTTTTTTTCTTTTCTTTTCTTTTTTTTTTTTTTTTTGACTTACAAACACTTTTTGTGCAAGAATTGATCTGGAACACAGCATGCACATCGCTTTTAAAAACACAGAGTCAATGAGTGAGTCCTAAAGCTCACAGGTTAAAAACTATAATGCATCCAAATATCTTCCAGATGTGGATTTGTTTAGGACTAAAGTTAAATGGATTACAACCTGCACTTAAAAAGAATTTCTGTGCCATATATGGAAAAGAACAAAGATTTGATCAAGCAAAACAAAAGGAAGCTGACTCTCTTCTTGCCAAACACTCCACTATTTAATATGTTTTTATTATTGGTAACCAAGAGAGAGGAGGAGTAGCTTTTATTTTGTTTTTTTCCTTTTTTTTCTTACTGAGACAGAACTTCTCACAGGAAGGATGCAGCACAGGAGGTAGCCCATTTCAATCCCCCATTTCTACATGAAGCCCAATCCCGTTTATAAGGCATCCTCAAGGCAATGAAACATAAATTCCTACCTAGCAGCCTACAGCCAGCTAAATAGAGTGCAAGCCTTCACAGAGCTCTGGCTTGTGTGCATCTAGCAGATAATCCTTAATGAAACCATGAAATCTTCCATCAAGGCTAAATAACCAAAAACTGTGCAGATTCTTGCATGGAAATCAGGATTCCTTCCAGGGCAGGAACAAGTAGATGAGTAATAAAGCACCTTAACAACCAACATTTTTTGAAAGCTGGTTTTATCTTGAAGTAGTTATTACCTTTCCAGGCAGGGATTTCTAGAAGGTGTAGCTGCCATTCCTTGGGCAAGACCATAAGCCTCCTACTAAGACAAGCCCCATTAGAGTCAGCAAAACCATGGGAAATCTTGCTATTTGGGTGGGCGATTGGGCCTCACTACTGAGTGCTATCCAGAGAGAAATCATTGTTTTGTGCAGTGCTGTAGGCGTTATACCAATCATGTCTCTATGTTGCCTAACTTCCCATACTGCCTAAGCTCTCAAAGGCTTATCCCAGATCGTGCTGGGCTCCTTGTGAAACCAGGTTTCACTTTGAGAGCAGGCACTTCCTTGGTCCTACATGAGAGTGGGCTAAGTGTTAAGGGAGAACTGCCTTAGGGCTCTGTGGATGCATGGAGAATTTCTCTCACTGACTATGAAGAAAGAAATTGCAGCTCTAAGAACTCTAAGCCTTCCTTAGGGTAGATGATGAGAACCACACTTTCTCACTGCTGAACATGTGGCATTGTTTAAAAGATAACTCCATCATAAATCATTAATGATGAAAATAGAGAAGAAATTCAGCTGCACTGAATTTTAGTGGGTGTATAGAAGGGCATAGAAAACCCTTCCCAATACTTACTGGCAGCTTTAGAAAGATTACCTGTCTTCAGCATAATCACTACAGCAGCCCAATACTGTTTCTGAGCAGAAGGAAATGTATGCATTACTTTTAGTTCTGGTCATATTCTGAATGAAAATAAATCCCTCCCTACTAAGGATGAAAATGTTAATTGATTTTAAAGGTGACACAGCACTTTCCTGAGACAGCATGTTCCTGTAATGGAAATGCATTACGAGAAATATATTTGTCATCATGAAAGAGCTGGTGACATTGGAACCAAGTCAAGAGTAAGAGACAGTTGACTTTTTTCTCCATGCATCACCAAAGGACCAACTTGCATATCTAAAATTAACACTAGATTTTTTCATCAGCCTTCCATCAGGAAAAGTATGGGGTGGAGTATGGGGTGGATCATCAGCCACTTTGAACCCGTACACTGGCTTCTGAAGAACTCTGTCCCATTACATCAACTGAGGATGGCCATCTGTGAGCAAACAAAAACCTACTCGCCCTTGTGTTTGAACAAACAGTTTCAGATATCTATTGCTAAATAAGCTGGTGTCAATGGTAGAACATGTGGCGGAGAAGCTTGACCAAAAGCAGATGAAACAGAAAGTGCTGCACCTCCACTTTTTGGGTAACTTTGGAAGTTATATCTCTTGGCATAATTCCAACTAACATGGATTGAATCACCAGGTTTTTCTGATACTGCTAAATGAAAATTAAAACTGAGAAAGAAGAGAATGTCTACAAAGTGTGGAAGTAAGAAAGAGAGACCAAGGTTCAAGCAGCCTGTAGTTTGCCATAGTTAATTCACAAGTTATGTTTAAATTTATTTGGAAAAAAAGCAGTGACAAGCAAGGATGCTATTTTCCTGGGTACTAGAAGATTTAATCTTGTAGCCTTCTGTGATAACTGATCATACAGTTGTATATATCTTGTAATAACTGTATCTCCATGCAAGACAAAACTGTTCATTGTGAAATGAGGGATGAGTAACTTAGGGAGAAACAATAAACTTTTAAAAGGTGAACATGACTGGAAACAGAAGATGAGAGTAAAGCAAAGTGATCTTCAGAATGTAAGTGATAATAGAGGTAAGCAAAACATCCTCTGCCTGTCCCCTGGCAAAACTCAGAGATCGACAAGGAAACAACTGAAATTTGTAAGCCTGGAGAAAGATGCAGATAACAGGATAAGTTCAAGGCAAAACCTCTATTGATATACAACAGTCCCAGCAGGAATGTCTGTGCAAAACTATGCAGCAACAGGATGACTCCATTTATTACAGTTAATTTATTGGCTGCTGATAATGTGTTCTATTCCACAAATACTGTGGAGTCTCCATCCCCACAGTATTCAGTTTAACTAGAAAATAAAATTAATTAAGATCTTCCAGGGTGTCTTCCATGTATTTCAACACAGAGGCACACGTCTTACATTTACTGATTTATTGGTGATTGCAAGCAAAAGGTGGGTGCTTATTTACAAATTTGACCTCTGTTTTGCCCCTGCTATCTTCTGTTATTCCTTTTTCTTCTTCCTTCTTCAGAAGAAAGTCCTCAGACACAGGCTGGAGACTGAGGACCTGCACCATTTAAGCTTCGTGCTAAGCCCTTGCTGTTTTTAAAATGTGGGTCACAACAGAGGCAGTATGTGGAGCAGAGAAGCAGAGAAGGGTGGAATGAGGGAGCCCATTAGACTCACACGATGGGAACACTTATCCTGTTCTGCACATTGTAGTGCACTACTGCAGCCAGAAAATTCATATCTATGTTTTTCATACTGAATATGTGCCTCCTGGTATGTTCATGTTACTGTAAAACACTTTGAGCAAGCTACAGCAGTGCAGAATGGGGAAAAGGACTAATTGTCCACCAGAAAGCACCTATATTTGTGATTTTTTTAATAACTATCATCTCTGAGTGTATTGTATCAGTCAGATCTTTATCACCTACTGAAGGGTAACCCAGAAAATACTTTATGTTAATTTAAAGGAAAGAAAAAGGCATCTGTCACAGTTTACCTCATAAACCTGGTCCATTGGTAAAGTTCATGCTGACGAAATCTCTGTCTCACATATGATGTGGGACACCTACTGCTGCAATTACTGCGACTGAGAATGAAGCGCACTGGTTGCGCATATTGCCCTTAAGTCAGTACAACAGGGTCCCCATGACAGGAGGATGTGTATGTCAAGAGGAGGAACTCTTTTCTATTCACTACCAAGTGGCTGAATTTCCAGATATCACTAGATAGTCATTCAAATGACAGTAATTCCGGTTGTGACAAAGAACCTGAGACGTACTAATAACAGCCTCTTTTCTATATTTTTACTATTTCACATCACGCATGTCATATTCACTGTTTCTTTTTGTGAACAGACTACTTACTAAGCACGGTCTAGGACTTTTTTTTTTAATGCTATCTTTTCTAATTATTCCAACTTTTTAGATTTTCCCCCTTAAAAACAGGATATTTTTAGCATAGACTACAAGTTACAAACAACAGAAGTTGCTATAGAAACAGAAGAGGCACTTTGTAGAATGAAAATGCAGGAAGAAATATTGTTCACTGTTTATCTGCTGCAGACAGTAAGGCAGAATCAATATACGCATGTGTGTGTGTATGTTTAGATATATATATAGCCATATTTGCATATGGATAAATATGACTTTCCTTACTTTATATATGAATTCTTAAATGCTCATCTTTGCATCTTAACATTTATCTGATATTTGGCTCCTCTATACTTGAAGACTATTCTCCCTGGCTACATACTATTACCCTGTAGATAAGTGCCCTGCAGGCATCTCCATATTTACTCAGCCAAACCAGTGCAACTAAAATATACAAGATACAGCTAGAAGCAACTGGTTTTGTGGGGTGTGGTGGAAGAAAAGCTGTTCAGCAGTCTGGCTAAACCTCTGTGAGGTGAAACTGATCGCTCCATGTCGGACATTGCTGACAGAGGGGACTCAGCTGCTTCTTTTGCCCCATTCCGAATCAGCCCCACAGCCATTCTGATTTTTCTTCGAAAGCTCTTTGCTTGTTGTCTCATTTATAAAAGTAAGTGTCCTGCTTAAAGAACTTTAAGTAAAGGTAATTTCAAATCACAGGGTTCATTTTCTTTGAATTCAGTATTTTAAATGCCATGCGAACTGTGAGCTTTGTCTATAAAGAAGCTAATAAGGATGAAGTATTATATAATTTCAAGTCACTGGGAATCACACTTAAATACTAGTAATAGCATGGATTAGTGAGCCAGCTTCATAGGAAAGAATATTGTAGAGGTTATACTTCAGGTACTCACTGGATTGCAACTAAAAATGTTGGGTGTTTCACAAGCAGGACTATATCTTAAATATATTTCTCACTTTTACTCTATCACCTCATATTTAACTTCATTGTTCTTCATATTGATTGCATAGATCAGCTTTACAATCATACTTGGGAGGAGTAGCTGACACCCCAGAGGGCTGCGCTGCCTGGACACACTGGACAACTGGGTGGTGAGAAACCTCATGAAATTCAACAAGGCCAAGTGCACGGTCCTGCACCTGGGGAGAAATA
>JAWLRI010000379.1:2207644-2221474 GCA_034781795.1 Crypturellus tataupa | reverse complement strand
GATGTGGAGCTGCTGGAGAGAGTCCAGCGCAGGGCCACGAGGATGATCAGGGGCCTGGAACATCTGCCCTATGAGGGAGCTGGGCCTGTTCAGCCTGGAGAAGAGAAGGCTGAGAGGGGGCCTAATCAAGGTATATAAGTACTTCACAGGAGGGAGTGAGGAGAATGGGGCCGATCTCTTTTCGGTGGTGGCCATCAACAGAACTAGAGGAAATGAGCTCAAACTGAAACACTACAGGAACTAAAGAAAAAAATTCTTAGCAGTGAGAGTGATGGAGCATTGGAGCAGGTTGCCCAGAGAGGTTGTGAAGTCTCCCTCTTTGGAGATCTTCAAAGTCCACTTGGACATGGTCCTGTGCCACGTGTTCTAGGTGACCCTGCATGTGCAGGGGGGTTGGACTAGATGACCTCTAGACGTCCCTTCCAACCTTAATGATTCTATGATTCTGTTTAAGAACAGATCAGATAAGCATCTCAGAAATGGTTTAGGAATTGTTGATCCTGCCCTGGCAGAGGAGAAACTGGAGGCAAGGTAATTAATTGGATGATACTTCCAGAACTAGTTTTCATGTTTTCTCCTGTTGTTAGAGTAGTTGAACATTGTCTTAAGGAACTAGGTTTTTCTTCTGCTTCAGAATTCATACGTAATTGCTAGTAAACCACTTAGGACTAGATCTTTGTGTACTTAGATGTCCTAAAATGGAGTTGCTTGCTTACAGTGAGGGAATCTTGAAAAATCTTTTAGCTGCATGTTAGAGGCCTAAATTCTTTTTTCCTTTTTCTTTTTTTTTTTCCCAGTCCCTGGTTTACAGGAGAGCTGAGGACAAATAACTTCAGCACAAGACAGCAAAACTGTACTGGGATATCTTGACCTGTTTGCAAGGCTACTCACTCTGAAAAACGGTGTCCTAATGGACACTGTACTGCAAGTGCTGTGCCCACCAGCTCGCCTTGACTTCCTGTCAGAACAAGACTTGAATGTGTCTCTGTGAGCATGGGGTTCCGCTGGAAAGCAATCTAGACAGGTAGAAAAAGAGGGGTCTCCATGTGATCTTCAGGTCTTCCCCTTCCTTAATGTGAATGGAACACTGTGATGGGGTTCACTGACGTTCATATCTACACCACCATTTAAATATAACCTGTTGGGGAGCCAAAGGCAGGGTTTCTGTTTTCAGTCCCTTTGCCTCAGTTCTTGATTTATAAAATGGGGATATTGTGAGGATGTTTGTGGAGCACAGCAATGTAATGAGGGGTAAAATAGAAATCCTCATGAAGAAATTAGGATTCTACTTTCCAAGAAGGACTAGAAAAATATTCATGTTGTACAACCCAGTGCTTTCCCTGAATGGCAAAGCAAAAGTAATTGTTAAGTAATTACCAACCATCTCAGATAGTCACTGAGTAAGTGGTCCTAGAAAAAAACATGGTAAATGATCCTGTAATTAGAGTTTGTGTCCTAATGCATACTCTCCTAGGGACAAGTCAAATACATAGAAGCAACTTGAGGTCTGACACTTGCTACTTTTAGAGCTTGACTTTCCTCCACTGGCCAGAGTACAGACAAAAGGCAAATCTGCACCTTCATATTTATACGTGCTCATAGACTCCAAAATGGTTTAGATGGTTTTAACACACTGTTCAATCTCAATTATCGCTTATAGATGCAAGCCTGATTTTAGAATTTAAATGAGTATCAATACATGTACATTTTCTTACTTTTATAAGTGATTTATATGTGCATTACTTGGTGCATGTTCTTGAGCAAGGCTATTTTCGATTCTGGTAATGTTCAAGTAGTATTCAGCTTTTTAATATGCATGTCACTTTCTCTGACTCAAACTCCTCAATTCTTGAATGCATCCTGTTAAAAAGAACAGATGGTTTCAGTTTTAGTAGATGAGGTCTCAAGGGTAACTTCAGATCTGGGCGATACCATTGACTATGTGGTTGTGACTTTGGTCTCAGTGTCCTTGCTATGCCATTAGAGGTCTATCTGGTTCTCTTATTTTTTTCTGGCCTTTCTTTAATAGAGAGTAGCCTTTGCAACAAAAATAAAAGACCATGACCCTTATCCAGACCAGTATTTCATCATTAATACCCACTTACAGTAGGTAGCTAGCTAATTTCAATTCAGAATTAACAGTCAGGACATGAGAGGAAAGCATAGTTAGGAAATTAAAGCCAGGTGTGATGAGCTCAGAATTTCTCAACAGTATAAAGTATTAGGAGATGGTTCTTCTATTTAGAACCTGCCTATGTGGTGCTCCCTCCTCTGTTGAATTACGCCTTTCAATCGGCAACCGTTCTAAGGGAAACTGAAAAGCGGTCATACCTTCAGAGGCCTGGAAAAGTAGAAAATGAGCAGAAGGATTAAATTATGCTTTTCATTTCTAAATAAATAAATAATTTTTGGAAGCCTGTAATAGCTAAAAGTTAAATCACTGTCAAATGAACTTTAAGAGGTCCATGGCTATTTAGTAGTAACCCTACAGAATCAGCGCTCTGTTTTTTAGGACAGGGGTGCAGGGACTTTTCCTTTGGCCTCCTCACCAAAACAGTGACAATGGAGCCAATGTCATTATCAGCTTACACTGTCTGAAAATACCTGTATTTTTTTTTAATAATATCCTAGCTGGATTTCTATTCCCATCCAAACTTTATTGACTCACAAGAAGTGATTTGTAAAAGACAAATTAACAGCAATCTCATTAAGATACAATCTCATTAATATACAAAACACTGTTAAGAGGGACAACTTGAAAGAATTACAATGAATGGACTAAATCTCTTTCCTAAACAGGAATACATCCAGTGATCAGTCCTAATCAACCCAGCAGTCCTGGTAAGTCTTTTTCACGCAACTCACTGGCTGCCATATCTGTTTTCTGAAAAAAAAAAATCCCAAGGAATTACCTAGGGAGAGGTGGATAAATATTCTCAGCATCTAAAGAATGTGTTTGCTGTGAGCAACTAGTTCAAAGAAAATTTGTCTATCAGACTGTGGTTGAGAAGGATGAAGGAGGTCCATGGAGGAGGGATAATACTGACTGTTTTAAGAATGGAACCCTCTCCATGCCAAATGTTACTCATAGGTTTCTCTGTCTTGCAGAGCATGCATTAGACCAAGGGAGCCAGCTCTTTACAGGATGGTACCAGCATTGACTTGCACGATCAGAGGAGAGGAGCTGCAAGTGAGCAAGAGCAAGTCTAGGAAATGTGAGAAGATAGACTCTAACAGGCTCTAAGGATGGGCCATGTGAGTGGCTACTGTCTGTGAGAGTCAGTCTGGAAAGTCAGCAGTCTGCAACAACATCTTGCGAATATTGACTGGGACTGTAGGATGAAAGGTGGTTTAAGATTTCAGCTAGAGGATTCTGCTATAATCTGTGTCCTGGTGTAGTGCTAACTGTCTTTCTGACCCCACAGAAATCTTTATGAGTTCTTCATGTCAGGCAACAGATTCTAAATATTCATGTGGCCTTCTGGAGAGATGATTTCCATTCTCCCACTCTTTCACTGGACCTTTCTGTAAAGCAGTCTGTCTATCAGCTGGGACTTCCACCTCCAAACCATCTTTGGCAGAGATATGACCGGTAGCCAGCACAGTAATCAGGTGTCTCATGATTTAATAATAGAAACCACAAAGAATAGGAGAAAGCAGAGTTTTAACATAAAATTCTTCCTCCAAAATGTGATACTAAGTATGACCTTGAGCATAGTAGCAAAAGGCATTAGCCTGTCTCTACACAAGATTTTCTCTATCACTTTGTAGTATCATTCATTCCATTCAGAAATTCACTGATTTTTGTCATACAAGAGTACTCCTCTCCTTCTGCTCTTCCTTCTCTCCTCCTCCAAATCCTATTATGGACCCAAGTATCACATTAACTCTTTCAAAAGAGCACTGCAACGAGAACTTACGGCTTCTAAATTCAGTCATGAGCCTCTGCTTTCTAACAACAGTCTTTTCTCTGTAGAGAAGAGAAACCACAGAAAACCACTTGTCCTCAGTTCCCAGTTGTACTACCTTGCATCTGACTGCATTAACTGTACTTTGCTGGGTCCTGTTAATTTAACCAAAGAATTTGAACTATGTGGGACCAATGGTTTACTCTCATTGTTTAATACTGTGCCAATTTTGGGGTGCTTGCAAATATTACAAGGAATGAGTTAATACTCTTGTCCTAGCCGGAGGTCTTAAACTTCATACATGGCTGCTGCAGGTCTGTGTACCATAGGCCAAAGAAGATAACTGAGAAATGTAGTCTTATTGTCAGTCAGCTTGAGGCTGCTATATGGGGGTTTTAATGGTCTCAGTAATCTAAAAAAAAGATTGAACTAAGTCAGGGATGAAAATATTAAAAGGAATTAGACCAAAAAATGATTTACTAAGTAAGAAACAACTTCATTCACCCTAGCAATCTCACCCTTAGCAACTACCTTCTGAGATGTGTCATGAGCTAATTCTTAAGCTGTATAGTATATGTTCTGCTAATTCCATATGTGTAAGCTTTTTAACCAAAATGTCATCTGGTGCTAAGTCATATGCCTTGGAGAAATCCAAATGTATTATATCAACAGAATCATCTGTGTCAAGCAAACCTATAATCCTCTTTTTAAGAGAGATGATGGGTTTATTTGAGAAAACCTACCTTGTGTGTCTCTTGGCATTAAGTATATTTTTAGCTTCTAATTCTTTGTGAATAGACTCCCACATTACCATTCTGAAATAGTCAATACTTTAGTTGGGATCAGTGTCACAATAATTTTTCCTAGTCCCCTGAACCATCTTTTTTTGTCCTTTTTAGATTTAGGGAATATTTGCCATTCTCCAATCCTTTGGAATTTCCTTAGTTGTCCAAAATTTAGCAAGTATTGACACTAGCAGTTCATATTGCTCTTTAGGGACTTACTTAAATGACATGCTAAATAAATCATCAGATGATGTTTGCTTTAAAAAGCTTATCTAGGTAAAACTGTCCCATTTGTTTCTCTACTGTGAATCTCATATCTCTGTTCTGGGTATAACATCACCTGGGATATATTTACTTCATGTACAAGATTTAGAAAAGAAGTAATGACAGTTTGATTCTTTTCTGAATATCTGTTTACAAAGTTATCATTTAATCTACATCTGTGTTTATACCTAGCATACTATTTTTTCTTGTTTCTGATTTTTTCAAGTCTTTTATGTATAGTTCAATAGGTTGTTGATATTTATTGATTCCTTTGGTTTTCCTTACTATTCACTTGCATTATTAAACCTGTAAAATGTATTAATAACCCTTTATCTCTCATTTCCTTACTTTCTCTCAAATTACAGTTGGGTATTTTTTCAATGTTTTCCATCTTATTGCAACCTGAATGAATTCTAGCTCAAAGAAATGATTTTTTATGTCTTTATTGCATGATTTCTTGGCAAGACAATGAGCTGACTATTCACAAATCATTCTTAGTGGTCATTAATACTTTCTATGTACTTTTTTCTTTCTTCTTTCTTTTTTCTTTTTTTTTTTGTGCTAACAGCAGTTACTTAAACTTTGGAAAAAATGTTCTTTTCAAGTTTCAGATGGACAAGATAAGAGTGTCACATTCATTTACACAAAGAAAGCATAAAAATTCCTGCTAGCTGGGACCTTGTAAGGACAGCTTTTAAAGTAAATGATTAACTGTGTGTCCTCATTCAATTGATTTACAATCTGTGTGAAGTTCTCAAGTGTGGAGATGCTTTCTGTTAGAGGGAATGTTGTGGTAGTTTGGATTCTAGCAGTTTGAGTGGTCCAGCAAGTATATTCCAGTTTGTTTGTTTGTTTGTTTTGTTGTTTTCTAAACAGCTCAGCTATTAAACTGTTTCTGATATGTCTAAATAAACATTCCTTGTTACCTGGCCTCATACAATATTCATAAATTCATGCAGAATAATTCCATATTCTTCAGAGAGCATCTGTTTTGTTTCTTTTCTGCGTTATTCAGTGGGAGGAGAGGATGTACAGAGGCCTTCTCTGGAAGGACTGGATGTTTTCAATTTAGATTAAACACTAGCTCCCTGCAAGCGCCAGATAAAGCTGGGAGGAAGGGAACAATGTAAATTGAGTGAACTTCAGACAAAGTTGACCTAGGTGTAAGGGGAAGGAGTTGAGTTGTCATAGTTTCGTATAAACAGGCAAACAGATAGATCTTATTCTTCTTATATTGTGACATAGTTTGGTGAATGTTTGATACATGAGACATTTTCTGGTGTTTTCATATTAAATTGATGGTTGAGGAAAGAAAGATGCATACAACTGCTAGGTGAAAAATTAACTGATATGCCACAGCTATACTATTCTTAGGAATTCAGTTGTCTTGCAGACAGAAAAAACAGAGACACTAAATGATTTTAAGATAAAATGGGGCTATATAAATTAAGCCCATAAGGTTGGTGGCCAGAGGGAAAAGACTGAGCCAAGCAGGCAGGAACAGTGACTGAGATTTAAAACCTTCCATCCGATGTGAAAATGACTTAGAAAAAGCTTCTTGGGTTTCCATTTATTCAATAAAACCTTAACAAGCTAATAGGAAGAAAGAATGCTGAGTATTTCCTACATGACACAGAATTTGTGTGGAACTTACGTTAGAGAGATTCAGCAATGTGCTGGTCTGCTGAGGCTGATATGTAGTGTAACTGCAGAAGCACACAGCAAGAAGTCTGATGGTAAAATAAGAGCAAGAAATCTATTCCACAGAGCATTAGTAATATTGAATGTGGATGTTGTAATTGCAAAAGACTCAGTATTGAAACAAAGAAAGCCACATCCAAATACTGCATAGAATTCTATCAGTAACTGATGTAGTTTCTTGCGAAAGAATAATAACAGTGACAGCAACAATAATAATAATCTCATAAATGTATATATTATAAAATGAAATAACAGCTTGATGGTGCAGTATATGATGAATTTCTTCATTAATATCAATATTTGCTGGAAACTTTCCTTATCTGAGTGTAAGTGGTTTTTTTTCCCCCTTCTTTTTTATTTTGTATTGCTTTAAGAAAGACTCAAGCATGTCTCATCATTCAGACACTAGGGAGTCAATTAAAGGCCAAACAGACATGCTTTTGCAGTTTTGTAAAAATGGCTCCTTTCTGTTTCCAGTGTTTATTATTTGTCATCCAGCACAAAGGCTGAGAAATGAGTAATGTCTGAGAAAAAGGTGCTGAATCTGTACCAGCTTCTCTTCAGGGTGCTGGGAGAAGTGGAGCGAATAGTTGCTAATCCATCCATGACCTCTTTCATCTGTGCCAGCCAGGTAATTGCAGACTCTGTATTGTATTTCCAAAAGAGGTAGCTTTTGAACCCATTTCCTTCTCTACTAATAGTAAAAGGGGCTTTGGCACCTCAATCACATGAGAATATTTGAAACTTTTTATCCAAACAATTCCTCTACTTAGTGTTTGGCAAAGAGCTAACACAGAACTTGTTTCTACTACCATCAGAAAATGAGGAGCTTTTGTCCTGTGTGAAGCATAGTGCTGTCCCATGACTTATTCCCTTTTCTTTGGAGGCTGATGAAAGTCTTTTGATCCCACTGGATAAAGTGGCTGCCATTATGAAGAGATGTAAAGCATGGCTGACAGATACTAAAATCCTTATCTTTTGGAAGATCCATTTAAATACTGTGCTTTTGCTGAATACAAGAACTTTGTTGCCCCCAAGGGAATAAAGCATAGATGAACTACCGGCATCCTCTGCTGTCTTGCATCGAGCATAAACATTTCACTCTCAAAGCCCTAATGATCTACCCTTCTTGATAAATGTATCTTCTCTCTCTTATGAAGGGGAACAAGCTAATAAGCAATGATTCCAGCCTCTGTTGCCCTACACATCAAGTTTTCTGGCAAGTTCATTCATTCTCTCTCTCACTCTCACAGCTATACAAGGGTGGGACTGATTCTCCATAACCACCCTCAGCAGGTGGTTATGGAGGTGCCTCAGCATCTTTTTAAAGATCTCTTCTGACAAAAATAAGGCTCTTGATAAAGCTGAGGTCACTAATTACCTTTTTGATCAATACTATCTTATTTTTCCTTTTATTCCCATTTCTCCATGCATCTTACACTACACATGGTGTAAGAAGCCAAGTTTATCTGGTATGCATAAGGGACAGGGATCGTTTCCACCTGTGACTCTTTAACAGCTAGCATAAAAAGGGTTCTTGTGCTTGGTCAGGACTTCCTTGAGAGACAGTAATAACAACTAAGTATAAAGGTATATTCATAATCATATTACGTAAAAGGACGAGGAAAAAGTTGGAATAAGAGGTAGTCCTAAAATCAGTAACCCATATGTTACCCCAGTGATCCTGCATGCTCTGATATAAAGTTGCCACAAAAACCACAGCTCCACTTCATACATAAGAGAAGAATTCCTCCTGAGTACTTGAACTATCATACATTGTCCTGCTTTATGAATGGAATAGTAAAAGTAGTAAAAATAAATATTAAAATCACCCAGTTGTCATGCTTACTCTACCTTGGATCACTATAACAGGCCACAACCAAATGAGTGATTTTCTGTATGGTTCTCGTAAAAAAGCAAATATGAAATGTCATTTGAATAATTTGGAAATATGTAAAATTGTGAAATATGCTTAGTTAGGCTTTCCCACATCAATACTTGGCAGTATACAAACACCATTTACATTATTTCTCTTTAAAATTGAACAGGCTTTCTTTTTTTTAATGGATATGTTGTCTGTCTCAAGTAAAGAAAAGGATTGATTTAAAATTATTTATCTCAGAGCATACATACTTTCATTGTACAGTTTGATATTCTTCCCAATTGAATTGTTTTTCTGTATATGATACATCTAAATTCAAAATGGTGCAGAATCCAGAAATAATTCCTTTTGAACACATTGTCCTTGGGTGAAGTCATATGTACCCTAGGAACTCTAGAAATGACCATCTTTCTGTGCATATCTTGAACTACAGATTGAAAGCAATGTACATCCATGTACCAGGTCCATGACAAAAAGTTTTGGTGTGGATGGATTAACTGCATCCATGCCATGGATTTCTTCTGCAGGCTTTGTTTCTCCAGTTAGTTCTTTTAAAACACTGACTGCTATGACAGTGAAGAGAGTTGATTTAATGAAAAATAAAGAAAAAAATAAACCCATTCAGTCAAAGTTTTAGTTCCTTCAGGACTAAAATACTTCTGATTTGTTATCTGGAAAACACTGCAATGAGCTTTTTCATGAGGTAGAACATGAAAAAGAACAAAAATAAGAAATCTTCATTAAGCTACTCTGCCACTGTAGAGTAAGCAGGAAGGACTCTTAAGATCATGATGGTGGATCCAGCACCAGTAGAAATCTATAAAAAGCCTCTCTGAAAACTTTATTTGTCATTTTATATTAATGAACACATGGTAGGGCAATGATGATTACTGTAAACGGCATATGAGCTTGTTACGGGTTACCACAACATGTAAAAAAGTTTTCATGTACTTTTTCTAATTACATGAAACATACTCAGTGTTTATTGAGTCTTAAACATCTTACCAAGTTCTCCTGCATTAACAGAGATTCACAATTATCCTCAATGGTGATTTCTTTGGCCATCCCTAACCTCATCAAAGGAAATATGGCAACTTGAGTTGAAGCACAAAAAGAGGTGTACAGTAGAAATTGCAAGGTATTTTACAAGAGATGGACATTTTTACTGTTTTTCAATCTACAACAGCTGAATATTGTTATCTTTTAGTATTGTCCAACCTATAATATTGAATAGCCTATACTATTCTTTTTGGCACAATAGTTTGATTGAACTTTTGTTTTGTTATACATACAGTCACACACACACATTTACTGCAAAATTTTCTCTTGAGGTCCTGATTTACTTAAGAAAAAGCATTAGAGTTGCTACTACTCCAGAAATTTAAATTCAAGAGAGTTCAAGAGACCAATCATTAAGAACATTATAAAATAAAACATTATATTAATTGGAGTGAACTTTTTTGCCTTTCACATGGAACATATCTCAGCATCAGACATGAAAGTCCCATTGTGAAAGAGAATAATTTATGTCTCAAGAATAATACAAGAGGTGAAGAGGTACAGTCACAACATTCCTCAGTTTATTTGGAACTTGCCAAAAAAGCACTCTCAAGGCACATTAAAAAATGAAAGAGAGAGAGAGTTCATGTTCCAGACTCAAAGTAAGATTTCTGACTTTTAATGAACGGATTGCAGACGCCTAAATTAATCTCATCAGCATGCAAACAAGCAGAGATGGTAATTTCAGTTACCTAATAGGGTTCTGGAAACACCTTAACAACTTGCTGTGTCTTCATGGCCTCAGAAATGCAACCTAGGATGAAGTTAGTTTGCATTAATAACATGCCTGAACTTCAGGTACACCACATATGACAATAGATATGAATATGATATTGTCAATTTAAGAACACAGGCAGTACCATGAAGTTAGGAAATGGTTGAGCAAGAAAATCTAGTCATACAAAGCCTGTTAATATCTTAAGAAAGGAGAAAATGCAAAGCACTAGCATGAAGAGCTGAAGTTCTATCAATCTGGTAAAAGTGATATTCCTCACTAACATCTACCAGAATTTTTTTGAAGTAATAATCACTGGAAGTTTATAAGTTACTCAATATACAAATATTATTTCACATTCTACTGTAAATACATTAATTCAGAGGTGCCCTAACAATGCTTCAGGATAATCTCTCTCATGATAATCCAAATAATAATCCTAATAAAGCATAAAGAAACAATCTGTTCTTCCATGGCAGCCCTTCACACATATGTTTAAACACTTGAAAATCACAACAATCATAGCTGCATTTGTATGGAGGAGGACTATACCATACATAGGCTAGATGATTGACGTGGCAAGGTGTGGAGTCACTGTCTGACAGAGAAGAAGGAACTCACCAAAATAGTGAACTGTATAAACTTTCCTACCAAGAGTTGTTTGGACTCTGGCATGAAATTCTGTATATAGAACTGCCGGGATTGAAAGAAGAGGTTAAAATTGTGTTTAGCTCAGTAATGGAGATTTGAGAAAAAAAATCTACAAAACTAGAACAAGATATGTTGTATTTCATTTTTTTTCTTTTTTTTTCTTTTTCTTTTATTCCCAATTAACTGATTTACAAAATAGAAAGAATCTTTCTACTTTGTTCTAAAAAGAGCAACTTACATGCAAAAAAGAGAAAACCGTCCAAGACAGGTGATCAAGGATTTATAAATTCCTCCTGAAAAGCTAAAACCACTTCAATGGCTATAAATATGAAGTCATGAATCTGACATAAATAACAGAAATTGTATTTAACAGATTTGGGAGTTGAATTACAAAACGGCAGAAATTTGTGATAATTTTTCATTTTCAGTGAATGATCTGAGCAAACTAGAAAGAAGTGGTTCTTAGCTTAAATATGATAGATGATAGATGACTTGAAATTCGATGTTTTCACTATTTTGTATTTTATTGTTTCATTTTATGTGTTTACACGTGAAGAAACAAACACACATTGTTCAAGAATATATTGTTACTTGCGTATATTGAAGAGTATATTTGGTAATTGCAAAAGCTATTGATATCAAAAAAAATTTCAACCCAAGTCAAACTTTAATTCTAGATAGACCTTCAAAAATCTTGCTCGGATTTTATTTTTGATATTTATTATTGTTTTCTGAGACACAGTTTAATTTTCTTTTCTATATAGATTTTTACAAATGTTATGGAGAAGAAAACCTGCAAGCCTCATGAGATTTTCATATAAAATATATGTGCACATGAAAGTGCGAAGTTGTAGGCACACCTGGTCAAACAGAGTAATCAAATGCAGTTGTTGACAAGATTTGATAAGATTTCTAATCACTTTCATATGTGCCCTTTCCAGGACACATCGAGGTCTGCCCTTTTTTCACACACATCAAGATCTGTGCTTCATTCACCTATTCATTTATCTATTATAAGTACTATACATTTACTTAAGTCTTATACTCCCGAGTAGCCTTTCTTTTTTACAGCCTGGCAGCAGGAAATTTTCTTAAACTTCTTCAATGGAAAAATATAAGACTATATGTTGTGGTGTTTTGGAGAATGAAAGTGGGCTTGAGGTCTGTGCCTCACAGTTTTTACAGTTTATTATACAAAAACAAAATCTCTATAATTCAATATATTTTTCCAGGTCATTAACTATTTTCACCCTCCTTACAGTTTTTCCTCTCTTTACCTCTTTCTGACCTATCCCACTGTCCCACACTCATTATGAGAGCAAAAAACTTTCTGAACACAACACCTTTACAAAAGGTATTGATAAAAGCACGATGTGTCATTTGTGCTCCAGATGCCTGCATAAATGTTCTCAACTCTTCTTGTGATATGGATTTTAGCCAGAGAAGTGTGTGTGTGTGTATGTATATGTGTGTTTTCTAATCCAACTCTGATTTTCTTAATGTCATAACATTAAATACTATGGTGTCAAACTATCTTCTGTAATAACATGAAATATTTCAAAATGCACTTAAGAAGATCTTAAGGAGGTTCCATTTTTTTCAAACAAGGAAACAACAACAACAACAACAACACACCTATCTGTGTATCTGTTCAGCAGATTGATGGCATAAGAGACTGAAATGATCTTTCTGCTTAGAAGATAAGATCTGGGATGTCAGGATACTCAGGTTCTCATCATCAGTCTGTCATGTGCAGTAGTTTCACTTGGAAGGAAATATGGAGAAGGGAAAGAGTGTCACTTTCTTTGCTTGTGCACAGGGTTCTCTTTCAGCGCTGTGAACAAGGGTGCCATTTGCTCTAATTTGAAAGGCTGTGGGGTTTTGCTTTCTTGTTAATGAGAGCCTCCCTCAAAAGGGAACAGATGGAAGATTCAAATCAGACAGCAAATTGAACTCTATATAAATACAGACATATATATATAGATTGGATTGCTCACTAATATGGCAGCTTGGTAATTGAAATCAAGCTTGGGTAGCCTGGTGACTGAAATTAACAGTCCCAGTTTGAAAATGCAAAACCCTTTTAGTGTTAACTGGGAGCCGAAAGTAGTTAGAAGATAGGTTTGAGGTGAATTTATTTCTATATGAGTATGTATGTATATACATGTATACATATTCTGTGCTAATGTTTTATGGGCTTATTTCCCATGCAATTGGAACTCTATTACTGAATATAGATTCTTTTAAAAAGAAGCTATTCAAAACCCACTGGTGTCCCTGCTTGAGCAGGGAGGTTGGACTAGATAATCTCTATAGGTCCCTTCCAACCTCAGCCCGTCTGTGATTCTGTGTTTGTGTGAATACACCTGAGGTTAAAAACACTTTAAACTGTCCCCACAAAAGCTTGAGATTGTTAGCGGTAAGCAGTATCTCTCTAGATCACTTTGTTTTATCTGCTTGTTGCAATTTATTTTCCATTACAGCCAAATCTAAGAGCAGCCGAGTCTCTTTTGTAAGAATGTGAGCAAACGGGTGAATTGCAAGGGATCAAATGTCTGCGTGCACATACATACAATCTACAAAAATAGAGAGAGAAATTTAATGCAGGACTGAGATTCTTAAACTGCGCAGCTGCATGCTTGAGACACCCAAATGCTTCATCCTAGACACAAGGTTACCTGGGAGTTGCCTGTGCAGGCTGTGATGGTGACACACAGCAAGCGTGGAGCTCCAGGTACAGAGAATCACTTTCTGTAGTTAGGAGAGCAAAACTCCAATTAAAAAGGCATGGAAGAATGGCCTGGAAAAGGGGAAACTTGAGAGAAAACCTAGGGTCTAACAGAAGTTTGTGCATTACAGCAGCTT